>CM042396.1:30598160-30600942 GCA_023634145.1 Thymallus thymallus
CATCTATACAAGAGGTACCGTTTTAGCCCCGCCTCCATCTATACAAGAGTACCGTTTTAGCCCCGCCTCCATCTATACAAGAAATACCGTTTTAGCCCCGCCTCCATCTATACAAGAGAACCGTTTTAGCCCCGCCTCCATCTATACAAGAGGTACCGTTTTAGCCCTGCCTCCATCTATACAAGAGGTACTGTTTTAGCCCTGCCTCCATCTATACAGGAGGCCTGGATTCATTATGGGGAAAGACAGATTCTGATTTGTGCCTTACCTCTGGTGTTTTCAAGGATGAATTTAGAGCTTCATGAATGAAGGGATATGAATGTATATTTAGAGTTTATTTTATTTGATTTAACCTTTATTTAACTAGGCAAGTCAGTTAAGACGGCCTACAATGAGGGCCTACCAAAAGTCAAAAGACCTCCTGCAGGGACGGGGGCTGGGATTAAAAATAAAATAAATAAAATATAAATATAGGACCAATCACACATCACGACAAGAGTCAAAACAACACTATCAAAAGAGATACCTAGGACAACAACATAGCAAGGCAGCAACACATGACAACACAGCATGGTAGCAACGTAACATGACAACAACATGGTAGCAACACAACATTGTAGCAACACAACATGGTACAAACATTATTGGGCACAGACAACAGCACAAACATCACACAAAGCAGCCACAACTGTCAATAAGAGTGTCCATGATTGAGTCTTTGAATGTGTTTGGAATGTACAGTATATTTAGAGGTTTATGAATGAAGGGATATGAATGTATATTTAGAGAAATAAATGGGGAAGCATATACTGTATGTGGCTATGTGGACGAGTCAGTGAATGAAGTGGTGAATGGGTGAGCAGCTAAGTCAGTGAGTCAGTGAATGAAGTGGTGAATGGGTGAGCAGCTAAGTCAGTGAGTCAGTGAATGAAGTGGTGAATGGATGAGCAGCTAAGTCAGTGAGTCAGTGAATTAAGTGGTGAATGGGTGAGCAGCTAAGTCAGTGAGTCAGTGAATGAAGTGGTGAATGGGTGAGCAGCTAAGTCAGTGAGTCAGTGAATGAAGTGGTGAATGGATGAGCAGCTAAGTCAGTGAGTCAGTGAATTAAGTGGTGAATGGGTGAGCAGCTAAGTCAGTGAGTCAGTGAATGAAGTGGTGAATGGGTGAGCAGCTAAGTCAGTGAATGAAGTGGTGAATGGGTGGGCAGCTAAGTCAGTGAATGAAGTGGTGAATGGGTGAGCAGCTAAGTCAGTGAATGAAGCGGTGAATGGGTGAGCAGCTAAGTCAGTGAGTCAGTGAATGAAGTGGTAAATGAGTGAGTAGCTAAGTTAGTGTGTCAGAAGATGAATGAGTGAGGATGAACAATGACTCCCCATCAAGCTGAGTAGGCCTAAGCTGCATTGACTATGACAGACAGGCCCACACAATTGGCTTGATCTCCAATTAGACCAATGAAACCCCTCCATCTGCAAACAGCTGCCAATCATGACCCGGGTGGGTTTCCGCTCTAGTTTGGCTCCCAAATGGCACCCTATCCCCTATGTACTGACTAGAGCCCTATGAGAGCCTTTTGGGCCCTGGTCAAAAGTAGTGCACAACATAGGGAATAGGGTGCTATTTAGGACACATCCCTGATCTCTCAGGAGGGACCCTAATGAAGAGGAGCTGCATGTTAAACAAAGATCACACTTACAGACACTTATTGACTCTCTCTCTCTCTATTCTGCCTCTCTGCTTTTATGATGCAGTTCTTTCTTGCTCTCTTTCTCACACTCACACTCTCACACTCTCACTCTCACAAGAAAAGGTGCTATCTGGAACCTAAAAGGGTTCTTTGGCTGTCCCCATAGGAGAAACCTTTGAAGAACCCTTCGGGGACAGCCGAAGAACCCTTTTGGAAACCTTTTTTCTAAGACTGTATCTATATCTATTGTCCACCCCCCCCACTATTTATTTACTTGTTTCAGAGAGCTGTCACACACACACACACACACACACCTACACCTCAACAGCAGCAGACTGGGTGGTGCTTTAAACGGCCCTTCATCCAGGAGGATGGGGGACCTGCTTTTGACACATCGCCCCACAATGGTCCTTGATTGCCGCTGCCAAAGTGTTTGGCCCAGATTGTAAATGGGGTATTTATCTGTTTGTGGGACATGAAGCGCATCCCTGTCTGTGTCCCAAATGGCATCCTGCTATAGTGCACTACTTTTTACCTGAATGACTCCCATATCGCCCCTCCCTCCCTCCCTCCCTCCCTCCCTCCCTCCCTCCCTCCCTCCCTCCCTCCCTCCCTCCCTCCCTCCCTCCCTCCCTCCCCTCCCTCCCTCCCTCCCTCCCTCCCTCACATCTGGCCCCTCCCTCCCTCCCTCCCTCCCTCCCTCCCTCCCTCACATCTGGCCCCTAGAATACTTCTCAAAACTTCAGAGTGGTTTGAATGATTTCCACATCCAACAGTAGCAGAACCCGTCGCAGTCCAATTCATCTTTCTAGCAGACAGATAGTTTCCACAGCTTAAGCCTCTGGAACCAAATAGGGTTCTTTAAGCCTCTTAAGCTGTATCAGTGACTCAGATATAAGGCCCAGGGGGCTAGTTCTCAGTGTGATAGATAGATAGATAGATAGGCTGGGTTTTCCCCTGTTACGATCAAAGTAATGTCCATTGACATCTCCGGCCAGATTTCTGGCGGCCCTTATCTTAAGCTCTTGTCATATGGACTCAAGCAAAGCTGGACTGCTGCTTTGGGACCCAGCCCTGTCCAGCACCAGTATCAGTGCT
>CM042396.1:30601182-30688682 GCA_023634145.1 Thymallus thymallus
CAGGGTTACATTACATTTCTGTCACATTACAGTGAGCACTAGTGCAGGGTTACATTACATTTCTGTCACATTACAGTGAGCACTAGTGCAGGGTTAGATCACATTTCTGTCACATTACAGTGAGCACTAGTGCAGGGTTACATTACATTTCTGTCACATTACAGTGAGCACTAGTGCAGGGTTAGATCACATTACATTACATTTCTGTCACATTACAGTGAGCACTAGTGCAGGGTTAGATCACATTTCTGTCACATTACAGTGAGCACTAGTGCAGGGTTACATTACATTTCTGTCACATTACAGTGAGCACTAGTGCAGGGTTACATTACATTTCTGTCACATTACAGTGAGCACTAGTGCAGGGTTACATTACATTTCTGTCACATTACAGTGAGCACTAGTGCAGGGTTACATTACATTTCTGTCACATTACAGTGAGCACTAGTGCAGGGTTACATTACATTTCTGTCACATTACAGTGAGCACTAGTGCAGGGTTACATTACATTTCTGTCACATTACAGTGAGCACTAGTGCAGGGTTACATTACATTTCTGTCATATTACAGTGAGCACTAGTGCAGGGTTACATTACATTTCTGTCACATTACAGTGAGCACTAGTGCAGGGTTAGATCACATTTCTGTCACATTGAGCAGGGTTCAGTAGATCACTAGCTAAGCCCACATGAAAAAAATACTACAGTTTACTTTAGAATACTACAGTACTTACTATATAATTCTGCATTAAACTGTAGTATACTGTTGAATACTATAGTAAATACTACATTATTATCCACACCAAGAAAAGACACTGTAGTAAATACTACAGATGAGACTGATAGAAGGTAACGATTAATTAATGACTGCTTGATGACTGAAATGTAAGAGATCTTTATTATCTCTAAGAGTTCATTCGGAAAACGGAACTCCTTAAACTTTTCTGTGGTGCCCCAAGGTTATTAATGAGTGAATTGTTACATGATTGAATTCAATCATGTAATCGATTTGATAAAATAGCATGTCATCACATTAATGATATAGTTAACACACAACATATTTGACGCCCCGTGCGAGGAATCTAAGATAGAATGAGGCCTTCAGCCTATATGAAATTGAAAAGCAGATTACATAATACACCCAGATTATATTATACATCATTGGAGTTGTAGACAGGAATTGTTGAGGTGTGTGTGTTCCCATTTGAACAAGAGATCTGGAGGGTGCCCCTGTGTTGTTTCCCTGACAATCAGTGTGTAGGTTTAGTTATAAAATGTAGAGTGCTAGGACACAATCCAGCTAATGATAGAAATTTGAGAAATAGAGCGTTTGGCCAAACGTAGTGCTATTTCTGTCTCCCACGTTTCAGAAGCGGGTAGACCCGGTCATTAATTTTTCGAGCGAGGGCATAGGGCCAGCCGATTTGAAATCTGAGTAGATATTAGCTTGACCAAGCGATAATTATCTCTCTCTCTTGCGTTTTCAGTATTGTGAGTAGACCAACGGTGTATTTCTTTGTTTACCGCGCGTTCCGTTAAAACATCACGAAAAATAATGCAGAGAAAGGGTTTGAACGTAAGACTATTATTAGTAAAACCGTTCCCTTGCTGAATGGGATCCTGTGTTGTGCTTGAAAGTGAGATTTCTGTACAAATAGGATTAGCTGTGCACTAGATGCTATAGCTAACAAAGGGACAGCAGCCATTTTGTTTTCTTGTGTTAGATTGAATTTCCTCCGTCTTGCGCGACAGAGGTCCCGGCCTTGTGTACTTCCGTTTCGAGTTCAGCTTTTTGCGATCAGTGACCTCTAGTGAAATTTGATTTGAAATTTGTATTTTTACCTCTAGTGGCGAAGGACCGCAAGTAATATTTAAAAAATATATATATATATTCTATTTGAAAGCAAAACGTGTCCTTATATGGTGTAACCAGGGTTACACTTATGATAATCCAGCCAATCTCAATTGATTGGATATCATTGTCAAAACTTTTTCATATTAACCCAGATGAACAAACGCTCTCAGGTTAATTAAAGTTTAATCCCCAGACAGCCTATACAGGTATGATTAATCATTATCATTGACTAATCAATTCAATTTGCTTTTCAAAGCTAATTGGAACCAAATTAGCGGCTAGAGCGTTGGGCCAGTAACCAAAAGGTTGCTGGTTTGAATACCAGAGCCGACAAGGTGAAAAACCTGTCAATGTGTCCTTGAGCAAGGCACTTAACCCTAATTTGCTCCAGGGGCTGACCCTGTAGGTAGGCCGTCCCCCGCGCACTTGACACATGGAACACCTTGACAAACATCTGCACCTTTGACCCCGTTCCAGGTAAGCCTAACGACACTGAGACGTTCCTAGCAGCCTTGGATGGCTACCCGAACGCTACTGGCGCTGACAGGCTTTTACCTGTTGAAGCGAACATCAAATAGTTATGTGATAAGGTTATTTCGTATCCAACAGCAACAAGTGCAAAACACCTTACTATCATAGGCTTCGTTCAGCTTACTTTGGCCTACTCACTGAAACAGGAATGGAAGAGCTGTTACCATTCAAATAAATGTTTCTGTCCAACAGCCCACGTTGGTTTACCAATCTCAGAACTCAGACAGCTTGCGAACACAGCTTTTGAGGCATCAAAAGTGCGCAGCTCTGAGAGCCCTGACATCCCGGTTCTGGAGTTTGAACGGGAGCACTCACTCCAGTTAGAAGGTGCATTATCAGGTATTGAAGCGTCGGGGGAGACGCACAAGAACAGTTTCTACAACGAAACCACAATACCAATACCCACCTCGGTCGAAACTACTGTAAAGTACGTTGCCAACGAAACAATTACCGCTACAATCGACCAGATCACTACGTTCCTGCACCCCATCCACCCAAAGTGACAAACCACAAAGGTGACAAAGGGTTTAATGCACGCTTGTGTAAGCATAAACGCACATGTACAACAGAACATCCAATGAGGATTTATGCTAGGATCACTTAAGGGTCCGAGCAAAACGCCAGCCTGGGTCAAATTTACCCTGAGGCCTTTGACCCTACAACTACCGTACTCACCAGTTTCTCCCCATAAGTCCATAGGTCATCCCTGCAGACTGCCCAAAACAAGTGCCTTTCAGCTGTAGACTTATCATGTAGTCATCAACTTAAGTTAGTCCCTAAGCAACACACCGCTAAGTAGGAAAACCCTTACATGAATGTAAGACATCTTTATTATCTCTAAGATAATATGGTGTCCCAAGGATATTAATGAGTTAACTGTTGCATGATTTAATTCAATCACGTAATCAACTAAACGTTAGGTAATCGATTTGATAAAATAGCATGTCATCACATTAATGATATAGTCAAGACACGACACCAGGATGGAGCAAGCATGCCATGTTTTTTTTCTTTCTTTTACAAATATGATAATTTTAATTCTATTCAAACAGATCCCATTTCAAAGAAAACAAGCACTCATTAAGATCAGGTGAGCCCAATTAGTGGGCGTGGCGAAAGTTAGATGAATTCAACTGAAAAAGGCGAGAACAGGTGTTCGTAGGTAAATGCTTTTGGTTGGCTCTAGAATAATAATCGCATGATTTATCATTCTACGGTAGTAGTGTGGTAGTTTAGTAGTGTGGTAGTGTAGTAGTAGTGTGGTAGTTTTTAGTAGTGTCATAGTGTAGTAGTGTGGTAGTTTAGTAGTGTCATAGTGTAGTAGTGTGGTAGTTTAGTAGTGTCATAGTGTAGTAGTGTGGTAGTTTAGTAGTGTCATAGTGTAGTAGTGTGGTAGTTTAGTAGTGTCATAGTGTAGTAGTGTGGTAGTTTAGTAGTGTAGTAGTGTGGTAGTTTAGTAGTAGTGTCGTAGTGTGGTAGTTTAGTAGTGTGGTAGTTTAGTAGTGTCATAGTGTAGTAGTGTGGTAGTTTAGTAGTGTAGTAGTGTGGTAGTTTAGTAGTGTGGTAGTGTAGTAGTGTGGTAGTTTAGTAGTAGTGTAGTTGTAGTGTGGTAGTTTAGTAGTGTGGTAGTTTAGTAGTGTAGTAGTGTGGTAGTTTAGTAGTGTAGTAGTGTGGTAGTTTAGTAGTGTGGTAGTTTAGTAGTAGTGTCGTAGTGTGGTTGTTTAGTAGTAGTGTCGTAGTGTGGTTGTTTAGTAGTAGTGTCGTAGTGTGGTAGTTTAGAAGTGTGGTAGTTTAGAAGTGTGGTAGTTTAGTAGTAGTGCAGTAGTGTGGTAGTTTAGAAGTGTGGTAGTTTAGTAGTAGTGCAGTAGTGTGGTAGTTTAGAAGTGTGGACGTTTAGTAGTGTAGTAGTTTAGTAGTGTAGAAGTGTGGTAGTTTAGTAGTAGTGCAGTAGTGTGGTAGTTTAGAAGTGTGGAAGTTTAGTAGTTTAGTAGTGTAGAAGTGTGGTAGTTTAGTAGTAGTGTAGTAGTGTGGTAGTTTAGTAGTAGTGTCGTAGTGTGGTAGTTTAGAAGTGTGGTAGTTTAGTAGTAGTGTGGTAGTTTAGTAGTGTGGTAGTTTAGTAGTAGTGTCGTAGTGTGGTAGTTTAGTAGTGTGGTAGTGTAGTAGTGTGGTAGTGTGGTAGTTTAGTAGTACTTTAGTAGTGTGGTAGCTTAGTAGTGTGGTAGTTTAGAAGTGTGGTAGTGTGGCAGTTTAGTAGTGTGGTAGTTTAGTAGTGTGGTAGTTTAGTAGTGTGGTAGCTTAGTAGTGTGGTAGTTTAGTAGTAGTGTGGTAGTATATTAGTGTGGTAGTGCGGTAGTTTAGTAGTGTGGTAGCTAAGTAGTGTGGTAGTTTAGTAGTTTAGTAGTGTGGTAGTTTGGTAGTGTAGTAGTGTGGTAGTTTAGTAGTGTGGTAGTTTAGTAGTATGGTAGTTTAGTAATAGTGTTGTAGTGTGGTAGTTTAGTAGTGTAGTAGTGTGGTAGTTTAGTAGTAGTGTGGTAGTTTAGTAGTGTAGTTTAGTAGTGTGGTAGTTTAGTAGTGTGGTAGTTTAGTAGTAGTGTGGTAGTTTAGTAGTAGTGTGGTAGTTTAGTAGTTTAGTAGTGTAGTAGTGTGGTAGTTTAGTAGTGTGGTAGTTTAGTAGTGTGGTAGTTTAGTAGTGTAGTAGTTTAGTAGTGTGGTAGTTTAGTAGTTTAGTAGTGTGGTAGTAGTTTAGTAGTGTGGTAGTAGTTTAGTAGTGTGGTAGTAGTTTAGTAGTGTGGTAGTAGTTTAGTAGTGTGGTAGTAGTTTAGTAGTTTAGTAGTGTGGTAGTTTAGTAGTGTAGTAGTTTAGTAGTGTGGTAGTTTAGTCGTGTGGTAGTGTAGTAGTGTTTTAGTAGTGTGGTAGTTTAGTAGTGTGGTGTCTGTGTCTGTGAAGGCACCGTGGGCAGACATGAGTCTAATCTAACATTATTATTGACTGGGTAATGTGTTAGATCCACGTTCTACCACTTCCCCTTCCATACTTTGACATCTAGTCACGTACTAAACACTCTCTTCCTCCCCCAGCTCAGACCTCCCCTGTGAGTTGGTCGAATTAGAACTGACATCTCAGATTTTTCTCAGAATCTCAGAGAATTATCCGCTGTGAGAGAAGGAATGTGTTTCAGTAAGAAACCAGGTTAAATGGCTTTCAGTTTCTGTCTTTGTTCAAAGCCTCTTTGAAGTTTGATGTTTTGAAGTTATTCCACTGGGCACACACTGGTTGAAAAAACATTGTTTCCACGTCATCTCAATGAAATGACTTTGAATCAACGTGGAATAGACGTTGAATTGACATCTGTGCCCAGTGGGATATGTCTTGGTTATATGTAAGAACATTCTCTTTCTATATGGCATCTCATTTCTTGGAGCCGTTTTCATGCATTGGTTTGATTTATCAATGAAGCAATCTCTCTATTTCTCCTTTGACAACACACTGTAAGTGTTCAGACAGGCCACAAAGACTGGTGCTTCAGTATGTCAGTAAATGGACTGTTATTATGTGTTTGTGTTTGTGTGTGTGTGTGCGCACAGGTGTTTACGCCTTCGTGGCTGTGTAATGTGTGTTTGTGTGTATGTACATCAGTGTGGCTGTGTGTGATGTGTGTTTTTGTGCACGCACGCTTTGTGTGTGTGTGTGTGTGTTTGTGTGTTTGTGTGTGTGCATGCTGTGTGTGTATGCAACTGTGCATGTGTCCTGTATATCAAACACCAATATTTGAGCGGAGAAAACCATTGGCTGATATGTTCCTTTTTCCTCATTGTCACCCAGTGAAAAATACTTTTCAAAGTAACTGGATTGTCATGATGGGTTAAATGATGAGAAATGTGAAACCTGTTTGGGAGAAAAAGAGTGTACATGAATGGTTGCCAAGCAACATAATCAGCCAGCTTTCAGCTTTGGTTCCAGTGAACAGAAGAGATGGCCCTCTATCTGTTGTCCATGTTCTGACTGTCACCTGTCAGCTTGAATATGTATGGAGGGCCGAAAGGTGTGTGTATGAAATGTGGATGTATAGTGCACTAAAATAAGCTAGCTAACTCAAAAACATCAAGTTAACAACACTAAAATAAGCTAGCTAGCTAACTAAAAAACATCAAGTTAACAACACTAAAATAAGCTAGCTAGCTAACTAAAAAACATCAAGTTAACAACACTAAAATAAGCTAGCTAGCTAACTGAAAAACATCAAGTTAACAACACTAAAATAAGCTAGCTAGCTAACTAAAAAATAGCAAGCTAACAATACAATTGAAAAGACAAGAGGACAGAAGACAAAGGACATCAAAGTAACAGTTTTCTAAAGACACTAGAGACAATAATACAAGAAACAACGTTTTGGAAAAAGTAGGCTTCTATTGCAACATTGTAGCCAACATTATCAGCGTTTCTATTGAAATTGTTTACCAGATATCCAGAGGGGAAAAGCTAAGAAAAGTTTCTAAGTTTTGATGATGGGACAGAACCATCAATGCTTGTTTGTAGATCCTACCAGTTGCAAAACAAGAACTAATTTTATATTTATTCAAAAAACGAAAAGGGTCCACATACACAAAAAAACGAATCCCTGGATCCACATATGAAAAAGGGTTATTTGCAACAATTCTTTCACAAAAAAGAGAGACATTAGTAAAGAAGCTGAGCAAGGCAACACATATCAAACTATCGACCTATACAACAATGGAACTGTGTTGACACAAGGCAATGATTCAAGCCTCCAGGCTTTTGAGAATGTGTTTGTGACCCTAAAAGTAGAAGCTGAGCTCATCTTAGAAGTTGAGGAAAAAGTAAAGGAGGGAGATGATGGAGAAGAGCAGGCCTCAACAGCCTCTGTGACCCAGCAAGAAGCCCTCAGTGTCCCTCTACCTACAGTTGAAGTCGGAGGTTTACATACACTTAGGTTGAAGTCATTAAAACTAAATTTTCAACCACTCCACTGATTTCATGTTAACAAACTATAGTTTTGGCAAGTTGGTTAGGACATCTACTTTGTGCACGACACAAGTAATTCTTCCAACAATTGTTTACAGACAGATTGTACCGTAGCCCTATTGTAAATAATAGAAACAGTCCTGAACAAATACTGAACATAAACAGGAAGGAGTTAGTGCATCTCTGTTGAGCCTTAGGCCTGTACAGTACATTCTTAATGGTAGAATCAGAAGGGACTCTTTAGGTCAGTTTACTTACTGCTCAGCTCTTGGTAGTATAGTTGATTATGGCATCGCTGACACGGACCCCTCCTCCGTTAGTGCATTCACTGTCAGATCACAGTCAGATCAACTTATCTCTGAAGCAATTAAACAGCAATACTCATTAAAAAAACTGCACAATAAAACTTTACAACATGAACCAATTGTACAGATGGGCTCCAAACAGTGAAGAGGAAATCATTCAGACTTTAAACTCAAATTAAATAATGAACTATACAGGTCTTCAATAACTCACAATACCAAAACAATAAAGAATGTGTCAATACTAAAAAAAAGCAGCTTCAAAAGAACATCTGAAATAGGGCTGGCCACCACTACTACAGATATAGACACACCTAGGGCTGGCCACCACTACTACAGATATAGACACACCTAGGGCTGGCCACCATTACTACAGATATAGACACACCTAGGGCTGGCCACCATTACTACAGATATAGACACACCTAGGGCTGGCCACCACTACTACAGATATAGACACACCTAGGGCTGGCCACCATTACTACAGATATAGACACACCTAGGGCTGGCCACCACTACTACAGATATAGACACACCTAGGGCTGGCCACCACTACTACAGATATAGACACACCTAGGGCTGGCCACCACTACTACAGATATAGACACACCTAGGGCTGGCCACCATTACTACAGATATAGACACACCTAGGGCTGGCCACCACTACTACAGATATAGACACACCTAGGGCTGGCCACCATACTACAGATATAGACACACCTAGGGCTGGCCACCACTACTACAGATATAGACACACCTAGGGCTGGCCACCACTACTACAGATATAGACACACCTAGGGCTGGACACCATTACTACAGATATAGACACACCTAGGGCTGGCCACCATTACTACAGATATAGACACACCTAGGGCTGGCCACCATACTACAGATATAGACACACCTAGGGCTGGACACCACTACTACAGATATAGACACACCTAGGGCTGGACACCACTACTACAGATATAGACACACCTAGGGCTGGACACCACTACTACAGATATAGACACACCTAGGGCTGGACACCACTACTACAGATATAGACACACCTAGGGCTGGCCACCATACTACAGATATAGACACACCTAGGGCTGGCCACCATTACTACAGATATAGACACACCTAGGGCTGGCCACCACTACTACAGATATAGACACACCTAGGGCTGGCCACCATACTACAGATATAGACACACCTAGGGCTGGCCACCACTACTACAGATATAGACACACCTAGGGCTGGCCACCACTACTACAGATATAGACAAAGATTCACCAAGATGGAAGGAGATAACAGCTGCCATTACAACTTACATCTGCAAAGACATGGCCCCAATTTACACAGTCCAGAAACGGGGGTTTTGTGAGTTGGTGCCAATACTCGACCCAAGGAACCAAATGCCAAGTCGAAAACACTTCAATCAAGTCGAGTTGCCTCGTTTATATCAAGAGTGTCGGGCCAAAGTAGAGGAGGAAATCCACAAGGTATTGTACTCCGCTACAACAACAGATATGTGGACAACGACTCAGCCCTATATGAAAGTGACATACACTCAAACACAGTCAAAGTAAATCCTGTAGGATGAATATGGGGGTGTAGTCAAAGTAAATCCTGTAGGATGAATATGGGGGTGTAGTCAAAGTAAATCCTGTAGGATGAATATGGGGGTGTAGTCAAAGTAAATCCTGTAGGATGAATATGGGGGTGTAGTCAAAGTAAATCCTGTAGGATAAATATGGGGGTGTAGTCAAAGTAAATCCTGTAGGATGAATATGGGGGTGTAGTCAAAGTAAATCCTGTTTTAAGTGAATGATAATAATGATAACTTTTATTGTCTGTCACAAAGTAACAGAATTTCTCCAAGGTTCAGCAGTACAACAATAATGCACATTTTTAAACACATTTAGAAACACACCCACACATAATGCAATGAATGTGTTACCTGTCCTGTAAAGTGTAATATATAAATGTATATCTGCTACATTTATCTTCTCCTTTATTTACACATGGCGAAGTGTGAAACTACCCAAAGTGCAACGAGCAGTTGGTGTCTGCAAGAAGTTGGTGCCTTCTCTAATTCATGGAAGAGAAGAGGTGAACTGGCCAAGGCTCAAGCTGAACTGGGCTTGCCTGCTCATCAGCTGATCACAGAAACCCCTACCAGGTGGGGCTCTATGCAACAAATGATTGAAAGGGTCTTAGAGCAGGAGAAAGCTCTCTCACAGGTCCTCCATGTCGACAAGAAAACGCGACATCTGGTCCCAACGTGGTCGGACTTGGACTTTCTGGAGTCCATAAACAAGGCATTGAGTCCTCTCATGGAGTTTACAGATGACTTGTCTGGGGAGCAGTACACAAGCGTTTTCTACTTGAAACCGGTCCTCAATCTTTTCAACAACCAGGTACTCGAGCCTCAGGATGACGACACTCTGCTCACCACGACCATCAAAGAGGGCATTCTAAATGACTTAAATGACAAGTATGATGACCAGACCACCGATGAGCTGCTTGACATGGCTTCTCTTGTTGACCCTCGGTTCAAAACCACATACATTAAAGGAGAGAGGGTGGACTACACGAAGGCAAGAGCTACTGCAGAACTGCAGAGCCTGGTGGCTGAACAGGCAGCGTCAGCAGAGGTAGCCCCCCTTCCATCAGCTGCAGCTGCTAGACGTGAGCCAGAGCTTCCTGCTGAGAGGCAAAAGAAGAGTTTGAGCAGCTACTTTGAAAAATCAGCAAAGCAAAGCCAGTCGGCAGCTCAGTCAAGCGGAGCTCAACCTCTGTCTCCAACTGGAGGCTGGTCCAGAGGCAAACCCACTGGAACGGTGGAGGCAGCATGAGGCCGAGCTAGCAAAGAAATACTATGGTGTTTTATTTACCAGTATTTGTCAGATCTGTATTCATTTGTTTGCTGCTACAATTCAAACAGTTCTGCTGTTAAAGAGTATTATATGTTTGGTTTTGATATTTTTGACCATAATCACATTTTAGGCCCATATTTATTTTGTTTGCAAATGTAGTTGAAGTGTTTTCTATTTACCTTTTTAGATTTTATACATTAATATTTTATATTTTGTTGCTTAATTGAACATTTGCACAAAGGTTCTAAATAAAATAAGAAATAATCAAATATGAGTAAGTACCTTTTATGTGTTGAGTATAATTCGAAATGTAATAAGAAATAGGCCTTTACATGTGGTCATTTAACTATTTATGAATTTACAGAAAAAGTGCTATATCGTGATGTGTATCTTTATCGGGATATGATATTTTGGTCGTATTGCCCAGCATTAATCAAAAACAAAAAACAAAACGTTTCTGAAATAATTTTGATACCGAGTTTAATACAATTAGAAAACACTGTGCGCCGCCCTATGGGACTCCCAATCACGGCCAGATGTGATACAGCCTAGATTCGAACCAGAGACTCTAGTGATGCCTCTTGTACTGACATGCAGTGCCTAAGACCACTGCACCACTCGGGAGCCCTGTTCTGGGACATGTGAAACAATTTAAGCACGACAACGCCACAATAATTAGCCATACAAGATGGAGGAATTTGGAAAACGTATTTTGATAATCTATACAAAATATCCCACAAAAAGACTTACAACATAACCAATTAGAAATTCAAAAACATCCTTGAATTAGTCATTAAAAACCACCAAAATCAATGAATGACCCAATAACCCAACAAGAACTACATGAAAAGCTTAAATCTTTAAAACTAAAGAAGGCTTGTGGTTTAGATAACATCAGAAATTAGATCCTGAAATGCAGCACACCTGAGTTACAAAATGCTCTTCTTAAATTGTTCAACATGGTACTAACTTCTGGCTGCTTTCATGTTGTCTGGAGAAAGGGGCTCATGTCCCCTATCCACAAAAGTTGAATAATGACAAGGGAATCTGCGTAAACAGCAAATTGGGAAAGGTTTTCTGTAGTATTTTGAATTCAAACCTTTCTTCAATAAATTCTTTTAATAAGTAAATGTCAAATTGGCTTTCTCCCTAACCATCGCACTGCTGACCATATATACACAAATTAATAAACACGTCCACAAAAAAGAAGGCAAAATCTTTCCTAGTTTTATTGACTTTAAAAAAGCATTCGATTGTGTTTTGCACGAAGGGCTATTCTTCAAAATTCACCAAAGTGGGCTTGGTGGTTAAGGTGTATGACTTAATAACATGTATGTACAAAGAAAACAAGTGTGTAATAATAATCTAAAAACCAAATAACTATTTTCGCAACGTCGAGGGTGAGATAAGGGCTGCAGTTTTAAAAAGGCTTCTGATGTTTGTAATTCCCACATAGAAATGTCTGACTTTATTTTCCTTTAAGAAACATGTATCAACCCCTACATCTAAGGCATGAGATCCTACATCCATTCATTCATTGTCATTTCATGGCTGGTTGATGGGCTGATTGTAAGGTCCAATTCAGCCGTTTATATTTCAATATCAAATTATTTCTGGGTAACAATTAAGTACCTTAGTGTGATTGTAAAAAAAAACATCTTCTTCGTAAAGGGCAATTTCTCAAGCAAGAATTTTGCTAGAGCTGTGTGGGAGTGGGGAGCGGAAAACTGAAAACGAGCTGTTATTAGCAGAGAGATTTGGAACTCTCTTTGTTATTGGTCTATTAACTAATTTACTGCATTGAGATTTCACCATGGAAGGACAAAATTCCATCCCACCAAAACACTGAAACACAGAGTGGAAATATATTTCAACATAGGAAAACACCTCTTTGACTGCACTGGGCCTTTAAGTACTCGGGACTGTGGGGGAACATATCGCCGTGGCATGCAAAGGTGTATGGCTTAGAAGAGATATAGCTGTGGTATATGGGTTAGAAGAGATATAGCTGTGGTATATGGGTTAGAAGAGATATAGCTGTGGTATATGGGTTAGAAGAGATATACCTGTGGTATATGGGTTAGAAGAGATATACCTGTGGTATATGGGTTAGAAGAGATATACCTGTGGTATATGGGTTAGAAGAGATATACCTGTGGTATATGGGTTAGAAGAGATATACCTGTGGTATATGGGTTAGAAGAGATATACCTGTGGTATATGGGTTAGAAGAGATATAGCTGTGGTATATGGGTTAGAAGAGATATAGCTGTGGTATATGGGTTAGAAGAGATATACCTGTGGTGGGTATGCTGGGATTTTAATATGCAGCATCTGGTCTCAGGTGTCACAGACTACGTCCCAACTGGCACCCTACTTACTATATAGTGCACTACTTTTGACCAGGGCTCAGGTCATAAGTAGTGCACTACATAGGAATATGGTGTAATTTTGGACACATACAGTCACATATTCACTATAGCTGTTGATGCTGCCCTCCCTCCAGGGTTTCCTGTTGATGGTGCCCACCCTCCTGGGTTTCCTGTTGATTGTGTCCTCCTGGGTTTCCTGTATATTGTTTCCTCCTGGGTTTCCTGTTGATGGTGTCCTCCTGGGTTTTTCCTGTCCCAACAGTGTGACTCTTTTATTATTTCAGTCCTGTTGCTGGGCAACGCTTAACAAAACACTTCTCCGCTTTCATCGAGGCCGTGCCCCAAATGGCACCCTTTTCCCATAGGCTCCCGGTCAAAAGTAGTGCACTATATAAGGAGTTGGGAGTAATTTGGGACGCAGGCCATCGAATCACTGCAGGAGGGCCATTCATTTGGTTCAAAATAAATAATCAATCCATTCAACCATCCTGCAATTACCTCCCTCTCAAAAGCACTGGATGAAGTGCACCTAAATAGGCCTGGCTGGCTGGCTCTCTGGATGGCTGGCTGTCTGGCTGGCTGGCTCTCTGGATGGCTGGCTGGCTGGCTGGCTCTCTGGGTGGCTGGCTGGCTGGCTGGCTGGCTCTCTGGATGGCTGGCTGGCTGGCTGGCTGGCTCTCTGGATGGATGGCTGGCTGGCTGGCTCTCTGGGTGGCTGGCTGGCTGGCTGGCTGGCTGGCTCTCTGGCTGGCTAGCTCTCTGGATGGCTGGCTGGCTGGCTGGCTCTCTGGATGGCTGGCTGGCTGGCTGGCTCTCTGGATGGCTGTCTGGCTGGCTGGCTGGTTGGCTCTCTGGCTGGCTAGCTCTCTGGATGGCTGGCTGGCTGGCTCTCTGGATGGCTGGCTGGCTGGCTCTCTGGATGGCTCTCTGGATGGCTGGCTGGCTGGCTCTCTGGCTGGCTGGCTGGCTGGCTCTCTGGATGGCTCTCTGGATGGCTGGCTGTCTGGCTGGCTCTCTGGATGGCTGGCTCTCTGGCTGGCACCATGCAAAGCAAGCAAGCAAGCAGTAGTGGTGCATTGATGTATTGCTAATTTAGCACTCTTTCAGACTAGGGCTGGGTCGATGCCTTCATATATACTGGTCTGGTGGTGAGTCACTAGGGCTGGGTCGATGCCTTCATATATACTGGTCTGGTGGTGAGTCACTAGGGCTGGGTCGATGCCTTCATATATACTGGTCTGGTGGTGAGTCACTAGGGCTGGGTCGATGCCTTCGTATACACTGGTCTGGTGGTGAGTCACTAGGGCTGGGTCGATGCCTTCATATATACTGGTCTGGTGGTGAGTCACTAGGGCTGGGTCGATGCCTTCATATATACTGGTCTGGTGGTGAGTCACTAGGGCTGGGTCGATGCCTTCATATATACTGGTCTGGTGGTGAGTCACTAGGGCTGGGTCGATGCCTTCATATATACTGGTCTGGTGGTGAGTCACTAGGGCTGGGTCGATGCCTTCATATATACTGGTCTGGTGGTGAGTCACTGGGCGTTGACTACTACCGGGGTGGTAACAGTGAAGGAATAGGACCAGCATACTATTCAGATCATTCAAACTAATGAAATGACTGGCGCTGGGTCGATACCTGCCCATAAACTGGGTAAGTGGTAATCTCGGTTAACCCAGAACTAAAATCTTGTGTAATTTGACAGATGCTCGTAGTCTGTCCAGGAAAGATTAGGTAAGTGGTGACTTACCAGTCACTGGGCGGTAGTGATGGAGGAATATAACTGCCACAATACTACTGATGCCATTCAAACTAATGACATAAGAAAGACAGAGACAGGACTGTCATTAGATGGAAATCTCACCAAGGCTCTTTATTCTTTAGTGATCATATACTCTGTAGCTCTCTTATTCTCACTCTCTCTCTCTCTTTCCATACATGTCTCTATACCCCTCTCTCGCTTGTCTCTACCTCCACTTCCCTCTTTTACTATCTCTGTCTCTCTCTCTCTCTCTCCTCCATCCTTCCTCCCTTCCGTTCTCCTACCCTCCACCTCTTTGTCTCTCACTGTCTCTTTGTATTATCCATCCTCCATGTAACTCTCTCTCTCTCTCTCTCTCTCTCTCTCTCTCTCTCTCTCTCTCTCTCTCTCTCTCTCTCTCTCTCTCTCTCTCTCTCTCTCTCTCTCTCCTTCTTTCCGCAGGTGGAGAGATGGCACTATCATTTCTTATTTTAATTGTCCTGGTGTTCCCCTCCCTCACGGCGGCCAAACACAATACAGCTGCGGGTAATGAATTAGTGCTTTCATTTAAATGTGTCTTTGACGTGACAGATGTGTGTGTCTGTGACTGTGTGTGTATTTTTCAGTTTGTGTGTGTATTTGTGTGTGTGTGTATTTGTGTGTGTGTGTATTTGTCAGTGTGTGTGTTCTTCATATGTATGGTTCCTTTCTCATCAAGCAGATCAGTCAGCGCCTTGGCATGAAAACCACTGTGACTACTCCTGAGACCATGGCTACGTCCCAAATGGCACCCTATTCACATAGGGCTCTGATCAAAAGTAGAGCACTATGTAGGGAATAGGGTGACATTTGGTATGCAGACTAATACCAGAGACAGCCAGACAACTAGCCACCATTTGCAGCCACCTCCAACAGTAAAGACATGGCAGGCTAGACTAAACCCCAGGGTTAAAAACCATCCACCTCCAACAGTGATGACATGGCAGGCTAAACTAAACCCCAGGGTTAAAAACCAACCATCTCCAACAGTGATGACATGGCAGGCTAGACCAAACCCCAGGGTTAAAAACCATCCACCTCCAACAGTGATGACATGGCAGGCTAGACTAAACCCCAGGGTTAAAAACCAACCATCTCCAACAGTGATGACATGGCAGGCTAGACCAAACCCCAGGGTTAAAAACCATCCACCTCCAACAGTGATGACATGGCAGGCTAGACTAAACCCCAGGGTTAAAAACCATCCACCTCCAACAGTGATGACATGGCAGGCTAAACTAAACCCCAGGTGTCCAGTGTCCCAGCCAGAGCCCGGTCGAACATCTCTGGAGAGACCTGGAGATAGGGGGTATTGTATGAAATGTAATTTAATCCATTTTAGACTAAAGCTGTAATGTAACAAAATGTGGAAAAAGGGAAGGGGTCTGAATACTTTCCGAATGCACTGTATGCGTCAGCCTACTAATTATACAAATAGGCCCTATTATATTTCAAAATGAATATGAATTCACTAGCCTATACTTGTAACTCTGTAGCCTCATATGCTGCCCCAGAATCACATGTTCTCTCTGCTTTATCATGGTTTGAACAATGTGTGTAATTCCAGTTCATATTTTACAGTATATTACAATACAGTACAGTAATACAGTTCGCAATCAAAAAGATTAGCCTTCTGTGGTGTGAGCAGAACCACCTTCAGCTCAACATCAGCAAAACAAAGGAGATGGTGGTGGACTTCAGGAGAACCAAGGCACAACTGACTGCAGTTCCTATACAGGGGATGGATGTGGAAATGGTTATGTCATACAATTTCCTGGGAGTCCATATGGACAATAGGCTGGAATGGGCTGGTAACACCGGGGCCCTGTACAAAAAGGGCCAGAGTCGACTCTACTTTCTGAGGAGGCTCAGTTCCTTCAACGTGTGCAGTAAACTACTGCATACCTTCTACCAGTCGGTGGTGGCCAGTGCCATCTTTTTTGCAGTGGTGTGCTGGGGAGCCAACATAAAAGCCAGTGATGCTTCTCGGGTAAATAAGCTGATCAGGATGGCTAGCTCTGTTCTGGGGATGAGCCTTGACACTCTAGAGGAGGTGGCGGAGAGACGGATCCTGGCCAAACTGCTGGCCATCATGGACAACGTCACCCACAATGTCACCCACCCTCTGCATGCCATGGTTATGACGCAGAGGAGCACCTTCAGTCACAGACTGATCCCACCACGGTGTGCCAGAGAGCGCTACAGGAGGTCCTTCCTGCCATTAGACTATATAATGCCTCACCGGGGTGCTAGGACCTAGTTTAACAATTATGCATCCATCCGTGAGTAACTCTGGTCCGTAATCACTCATTCACTCAGGACTTATTTATTAATTCAGGTCTGTATATACATATTCATGTACAGTTGTTATATCATATCACAAGCAATACTGTAAGTAATTGTTGGACTGAACTTACATAGTCATTCACTCAGGAATGCATATTAGTATCCTGTCAGTTGCATATTTTTTCATTGCTTTTAGTATATCGAATGTGCAATACGTGCATTTATCTGTAATTAAACCCTGCACACTAAGGAGGTCCTTCCTGCCGGCGGCTATTAGACTATATAATGTAATTAAACCCTGCGCACTAAGGACTGTATTTTAAGGGAATTACTATTATTACCCCAAATTATATCATACACACATTTAGCTATTTAAGTATCTCTTCCTGTCATTTACCTGTACAGTTAATTTAACCATGCAAGTATTCACTTACCTGTAAATATAACTGTATATTTACCTGTACAGCTATCTATCTATCTATCTATCTATCTATCTATCTATCTATCTATCTATCTATCTATCTATCTATCTATCTATCTATCTATCTATCTATCTATCTATCTATCTATCTATCTATCTATCTATCTATCTATCTATCTATCTATCTATCTATCTATCTATCTATCTATCTATCTATCTATCTATCTATCTATCTATCTATCTATCTATCTATCTATCTATCTATCTATCTATCTATCTATCTATCTATCTATCTATCTATCTATCTATCTATCTATCTATCTATCTATCTATCTATCTATCTATCTATCTATCTATCTATCTATCTATCTATCTATCTATCTATCTATCTATCTATCTATCTATCTATCTATCTATCTATCTATCTATCTATCTATCTATCTATCTATCTATCTATCTATCTATCTATCTATCTATCTATCTATCTTATAACATAACATAATGTATGCATTGTTTATCAGTAACATCAGGCTTGAATTTTCGATCAAAGCTCTAATCAAATCCAGACATGGGCCTATTTATATGCTTTATAATGCTTTTTAATGATGCTTCCGGTTTTGTCTGAAATTACCGGGTTACCTGGGAGAAAAGGGATTTATTCTCTAGATGGAACATGTTGTAAAATACTGGGAAAATATTCAAGCCTAGTACATAGTATGTAACACATAAACCCCCAGTGTTTGTGTGTGTGTGTGTGCGCACCGAGGGGGTGGTGGGATGGTGTAATTAGGAGGTGATACTGTGGGTGAACCCGGCCGTAATCGCAGGTTCCAGATGCAACCGTCCTCAAGGGAGCTGCATACGTGCACGCACACTCTCAAACACAGAGACAGAGTGGGTCACTTTAATTTTTACTTGTCATTTTCTATAAAGGTTTCTTTACTTTTACAATAATACTAATATATAATACTAATACCACTAATAATAATAATGATAATAAAATAATAAGTATGACAGTCAGGTACTTTTTCCACCACCACACACACACACACACACACACACACACACACACACACACACACACACACACAGGACCTGAAGAAAGTCCTAACTTTTAAAAAAAAGTAATTGTTATCGTACCTTTTCAGGATATTAAGGTGAAATGTGGGGTCCTGATAATGTAGGAAAACAAGTATACACACACACACGTCCTCAGGGAGCTGGGGGATAGAGAGTTACAACCCAGCAGAGCAGATGGAATACCCATAGCAACACCCAGATGTATGAAAAACCATAGAAATGTAATCCGTCATCTAGATTCTCTTTCTATGTGAGAAACACAATGCTAAGTGGTCTGTTGAGAGGACTGGTAGACATCTAGAAGACAAAAACCTATAGCTAGTTCTGCAGCTACACTGTTATGCTACACCGCTACTCAGTTAACACAGAAAACAAAACCACAGCAGATGGAATAGCCACATTTAGATGTAAGAGAGAACATTGTGCTATGTGGATGGCAGCAGTGACATCACTCAAAATGAGTCTATTTTAGGGGGACAGGCCTAGACAGCAGCAGTATTAAGCTAGGCTACAATGTTAATCAGCTAGTACTATTGTGTTAATGTAAATGGATGCCTAATTGTGTTGTATTGCAAGGTGGTGGGGTGGTGTAGGTGTGTGATGGTGTAGGTGTGTGATGGTGTAGGTGTGTGATGGTGTAGGTGTGTGATGGTGTAGGTGTGTGATGGTGTAGGGAGAGTTCGTTCCTCAGTCGACATGAAAGGTTTGTTGATGTCTTCATCAGAGCCTGGCTACCTCCCCCGTCTGTGTGCTAGCTCCTTCACTAGATGAGGACGTTTATTGGGGCTCTGATCTCAAGGAATCTTTCCTCTTTCTCAAAACCCCTTGGAGAAGAAGGTCAGAGGGGAAGGACTTTGAAAGTGGCGAGGAGATGCGTGGAATCATGAACAGATGGATTGAGGTCTGATAGGTGGTCAGTAGGTATAGCGCTCCACCTGTTGGCCACGAGCTGGTACTGACAGTGTTAACAGGAAGACGAGGCTAACAGACTAACAGATACAGAGAGATAAGACAGATAGTCGCGTCCCAAAAAGGCTCCCTATTCCCATAGTGCACAACATTTGACCAGAGCTCTATGGGCCCTGGTCAAAAAGTAGTACACTATAAAGGGAATGTGGAGCCATTTGGGACACAGAATTCCAGGCTGTATCACAACCGGCCGCAATTGGGAGTCCCATAGGGCGGCGCATAATTGGTCCGGCATCGTCCGGGTTAGGGTTTGGCCGGGGTAGGCTGTCATTGTAAATAAGAATTTGTTCTTAACTGACTTACCTAGTTAAATAATGGTTAAATAATAAAAAATAATAAAAATTTGGACAGGGTTGGTTGGTTGGCTGGTTGGCTCTCATCATGTCCTGGTCACCTATCGTTTATCTGACGGTGTGTGTGTGTCTCCTCTGGTTCCCAGGAGGCTGTGCTATCATCCGTCCTCCCAGAGATGGAGGGATAAGGTACAGAGGACTAACCCAAGAGCAGGTAGGGACCACAGCTGGTTTATTTACTGTACTAACCCAAGAGCAGGTAGGGACCACAGCTGGTTTATTTACTATACTAACCCAAGAGAAGGTAGGGACCACAGCTGGTTTATTTACTGTACTAACCCAAGAGCAGGTAGGGACCACAGCTGGTTTATTTACTATACTAACCCAAGAGAAGGTAGGGACCACAGCTGGTTTATTTACTATACTAACCCAAGAGAAGGTAGGGACCACAGCTGGTTTATTTACTGTACTAACCCAAGAGCAGGTAGGGACCACAGCTGGTTTATTTACTATACTAACCCAAGAGCAGGTAGGGACCACAGCTGGTTTATTTACTGTACTAACCCAAGAGCAGGTAGGGACCACAGCTGGTTTATTTACTATACTAACCCAAGAGCAGGTAGGGACCACAGCTGGTTTATTTACTGTACTAACCCAAGAGCAGGTAGGGACCACAGCTGGTTTATTTACTATACTAACCCAAGAGCAGGTAGGGACCACAGCTGGTTTATTTACTATACTAACCCAAGAGCAGGTAGGGACCACAGCTGGTTTATTTACTGTACTAACCCAAGAGCAGGTAGGGACCACAGCTGGTTTATTTACTATACTAACCCAAGAGCAGGTAGGGACCACAGCTGGTTTATTTACTGTACTAACCCAAGAGCAGGTAGGGACCACAGCTGGTTTATTTACTATACTAACCCAAGAGCAGGTAGGGACCACAGCTGGTTTATTTACTGTACTAACCCAAGAGAAGGTAGGGACCACAGCTGGTTTATTTACTATACTAACCCAAGAGCAGGTAGGGACCACAGCTGGTTTATTTACTGTACTAACACAAGAGCAGGTAGGGACCACAGCTGGTTTATTTACTGTACTAACACAAGAGCAGGTAGGGACCACAGCTGGTTTATTTACTGTACTAACCCAAGAGCAGGTAGGGACCACAGCTGGTTTATTTACTATACTAACCCAAGAGAAGGTAGGGACCACAGCTGGTTTATTTACTGTACTAACCCAAGAGCAGGTAGGGACCACATCTGGTTTATTTACTATACTAACCCAAGAGCAGGTAGGACCACAGATCAGCTGTAACAAATGTAGATCAGCTGAAATGAATATATACGGTATTGGAATGTAATATGCTAACTGCTCCCAAGAGCAAATGTTGCACCAATTATTCAACAGATTCAGCTCCTTATCTCACTTTGTGTGTGTGTGTGTGTGTGTGTGTGTGTGTGTGTGTGTTTCTGAGTATACCCAGATCCGCAGTGTGCAGGTGTTACCGCTGGACTATGAGATTGAGTACATCTGCAGAGGGAACAGAGTGATTGTAGGACCCAAGGTGAGGAAGTGTCTACCCAACGGTACCTGGACTGACCTCACCCAGCGCAGCAAATGTTGTGAGTATCTCTTCTACTCTAATACACTCCATAACTGACCATATATCCATATACAGTTGAAGTTGGATGTTTACATACACTTCAGCCAAGATCTCCCCAAAAAATGTTTGTAGACCTCCACAAGTCTGGTTCAATGCCTGAAGGTACCACGTTCATCTGTACAAACAATAGTACGCAAGTATAAACACCATGGGACCGCGCAGCCGTCCTCCCGCTCAGGAAGGACACACGTTCTGTCTCCTAGAGATGAATGCAAAATCAATCCCAGAACAGCAGCAAAGGACCTTGTGAAGATGCTGGAGGAAACAGGCACAAAAGTATCTATATCCACAGTAAAACGAGTCCTGTATCGACATAACCTGAAAGGCCGCTCAGCAAGGAAGAAGCCACTGCTCCAAAACCGCCATAAAAAAGCCAGACTACGGTTTGCAACTGCACAACTGCACACTACAAAGATTGTACTTTTTGGAGAAATGTCCTCTGGTCTGATGAAACAAAAATAGAACTGTTTGGCCATAATGACCATCGTTATGTTTGGAGGAAAAAGGGGGAGACTTGCAAGCCGAAGAACACCATCCCAACCGTGAAGCACGGGGTGGCAGCATCATATGCTGGTGCTTTGCTGCAGGAGGGACTGGTGCACTTCACAAAATAGATGAAATCATGAGGAAGGAAAATGATGTGGATATATTGAAGCAACATCTCAAGACATCAGTCAGGAAGTTAAAGCTTGGTCACAAATGGATCTTCCAAATGGACAATGATCCCAAGCATACTTCCAAAGTTGTGGCAAAATGGCTTAAGGACAACAAAGTCAAGGTACTGGAGTGGCCATCACAAAGCTCTGACCTCAATCCTATAGAAAAGTTGGGGGCAGAACTGAAAAAGCGTGTGTGAGCAAGGAGGCCTACAAACCTGACTCAGTTACACCAGTTCTATCAGGAGGAATGGGCCACAATTCACCCAACGTATTGTGGGAAGCTTGTGGAAGGCTACCCGAAATGTTTGACGCAAGTTAAACAATTTAAAGGCAATGCTACCAAATACTAATTGAGTGTATGTAAACTTCTGACCCACTGGGAATGTGATGAAAGAAATAAAAGCTGAAATAAATCATTCTCTCTGCTATTATTCTGACATTTCACATTCTTAAAATAAAGTGGTGATCCTAAATGACCTAAGACAGGGAATTTTTACTAGGATTAAAAGTCAGGAATTGTGTATTTGGCTAAGGTGTATGTAAACGTCCGACTTCAACTGTATATACTTCCACATGTGACGGACCGGGTCTCCTGTGCACCACAAGACTGTTATCCCACAGAGCTAGGCATTAGCATGCTCTCACTCTTTAAGAATCCTTTCTGTGTTCTGCTCTCACTCTTTAAGAATCCTTTCTGTGTTCTGCTCTCACTCTTTAAGAATCCTTTCTGTGTTCTGCTCTCACTCTTTAAGAATCCTTTCTGTGTTCTGCTCTCACTCTTTAAGAATCCTTTCTGTGTTCTGCTCTCACTCTTTAAGAAAAACTCTTTACAGGCTCAGTTTCTTGCCCACTTGTATATTGTAGTACAGGGTGAATGATACAGTAGTAGTACAGGGTGAATGATACAGTAGTAGTACAGATAGATAGATACTACATTTTTTCGTCAAGCAGCTACAAAAAAACACAGGTCAGGTGCAAAATGCCAGAACGAAAATACACAAAAGGCAGATGCATGATACATAGAGCAGCAGTATGAAAAAGTATAAAAATTCAATAAGTCTGGAGTGCAAAAAGCTATAAAAAGACATTGCATTGCATAGTATGGGTGAATAGTTGAATATGTACACTATACATTGTTACTGAGTGTTAGGTGAAAAAAATGATAAAATATTGCAAGTTTATATAGATAAATAAGGAATATTTGCATGGTTAACTATACTATACAGGTCGATGGCAGAGAAAGATTTAAATAGCTAAATGTGCGTCTGATAGAAGTGAGGGTGTCACGATCCCAACAAAGGAGAGACAGCGATCTTGAACTGGTGTGAAACCAAACCAAAGGAAACACAAACCCACAAACACAGGTGAAACACCTGAACATAAATAGAATCCCCAATTAGAGACAACTCAAGACAGCTGCCTCTAATTGGGGATAAGACCAACAGAAAAGAAACACCCAGAACTATTGTCAGGTCCTGACTGTGGCCATCCAACTCCCAATAGGGGGAGCCAGAGACCTGGCCTCAGTCAGGGCCTGACAGAGGGTAATAATAGTTTACTTAATATACAGTCTGGTTAAATGAACAGGTAATGCATGGTTAAATTAACTGATCTATCCCTGCCTCCTAGTACTACAATGCCCGCGGGTATGGACGTCTCTGGAGAACGGGCGTGTATCAGAGTGGCCCCTGGGGCCCCCAGTGGAGGGGACCGTACTCCAGTACAGCTGTCTGACAGGATTCATCCTGGTCGGCTGGAACTCAACACACTGCAACAAGCTGGGCAAGTGGGACTCTCCCAAACCCGTCTGCCACTGTGAGTAAAGATACCGAAGCTATATAGTTCTTTGAACAAAAAGTGGATCTTAGGACTCTCTAACATTTTTACCAGAGCCAATCTTGGAAAAATATTTTTCCCACTGGGTTTTCTGTCGGTGCATGGCTCTGTCGGTGCATGGCTCTGTCGGTGCATGGCTCTGTCGGTGCATGGCTCTGTCAGTTTATCTACTATGTATTGTGTGTATAGAAACTAACACAATTCTCTGGTTCGTTCTTCCACCATGTCTCCATTTGAAGATGACAGACATTACACAGGTAAGACCATTTTCCAACATTTCACGCTGTAAGATTGGATTGATTTTCATTTCCATTCCATTTAGCACTGTCTATGTCTAAGTCTAAAGGGAAGGAACATTTACCCAAGTAAGCAGCTGCTTATGAACAGATAGTTTGTTGATAGTTTGACCATCTGTAGATCTTCTGTATGGGACTATCCAGATAAAGTCACGAGCCGCCTGATCCCGCGAGCTTACATAAATGATTGATATCCGTGCAGCGAACCATGCATGTAAGCTTGCGGGAAGGGTTGGGAAGGTTACTTTCCTAATGTAATCAGTTAAAGTTACTAGTTACCTGTCCAAAATTGTAATCAGTAATGTAACTTTTGGATTACCCAAACTCAGTAACATAATCTGATTACATTCAGTTACTTTTAGATTACTTTCCCCTTAAGAGGCTTTAGAAGAAGACAATGTTACCAATGGAACAACATCTATTGCCAGATTAATCAATGTTAATCAAAGTTTACATAGCTGGTCATATATGGATGTTACATGTTACTTTATGGGTTGGTTATGTAGGCTTCTTCTAACCCATCGCTTTCTACTACATATAATAATACCATTAAATGATCTCTCTGTTTTAAAAATCAAAGTCTATCACAATTCCAGTCATTCCAATACATGTTATACTCCTTGATCTTCAAGAATAGGACTTGGAAATATGGAAGTATAGATTAGCCAAATTGTTTTACCTGAGCATGACTAAGGATTTATTATCCAGCCCTACTCTGTTGTTTATGATGTTGTTCTCATGGAGGACTGATTGGGATCATTGATTCCAGTTGAAAAATATGTGCTACGCTCGTGGAATGGCAAGCTTTGAGCACTACTAAAAAGTGTTATTTACATGTGAAACATGAATGCCATATTCTGCATTTGCTATAAACTTATTATTTACCTTTTTGTTGGTGACACTTTGATATCTTGATAATATGCAGCTGTTTAAAAGGCAAATCCACAGATGAAACAATAACAAAACACTGCCCCGCCTCTGTTTTGGTAAATGTTTACAATGTTTACAAACATTGGAGAAAAACAAGTTTACATTTTGGAGTGTGACAGTTGAACTAAGCTTATTAGGCATTTATAAGTTATATTCTTCAAGAATCAATGGATATATATACATAATTTATAAGTCCAAAAATGGATATAGCAACTACAGATTACCCCTTTAAGTATATCAAAAATGTGCGAGTTTGAGCATCTGTCCATTAGGCCAATGGATGATTTATTTTTATCACCTTGAATTAGATTGAGCAATAAAAGCCTCAATTTTATTCCATAGGCTGGGATCCACACTATGCAGCTGTTGCAAGAGGGCATGTTTTACTGGCTGTCTACACTCTTAGAAAAAAGGGTTCTTCAGCTGTCCCCGTAGGAGAACCCTTTAAAGAACCCTTTTTGGTTCCAAGTAGAACCCTTGTGGGTTCCATGTAGAACCCTCTGTGGAAAGGGTTCTACATGGAACCCATAATCGTTCTACTTGGCACCAAAAAGGGTTCTACCTGGAACCAAAAAGGGTTCTCCAAAGGGTTCTCTTATGGGGACAGCCAAAGAACCCTTTTAGGTTCTAGATAGCATCGTGTACTGGTTTCAAAAACAATGATTGATAGGCAGTTTAAACTTCTTGAATTCAACCATTATTGGGTTCAAATACACAGTTAGATTTGTGAACAGCCATCCATAACAACCACAATCCGCAAGGCGCAAATAGCTAAATTAGAGAGAAGAAGTGTGATTCAAATCAATGCGCTACGTAGATATAAATAATAAGTTATATCCGTATCGCCGTAGACTACACCACTGCTGTCATCCTTACCTCCAAGCGTTTATTCAAATTCGATCATCTTTGGATGCCGACAGCAGTCGCACAGTTGGAAGACATAGTTTGAACTGTAGCCTACAAAATCCTATTCCTGCTCTTTTCCCGCGATCAATCAAACACATTTGGTGTGTCATCATAGTGGTCTCTGATTTGTGGTCAGACTCGCTCAGGTGGAACTTACATTTAAATTTGGGCCTTTTTTCAATGTTGATTTGAATGTCATTGAGAAAACAGAGAAGTGTCAAAGATTTTTTTGCAAATATCCTTGCTGAATTTAAAAGTAATCCTGGAAGTAATCACCCACCTTTCAAAAGTATCAGTAATCTGATTACAATATTTTTTGCTGGTTACGTAACGGATTACAGTTAGTTTTTTTGTAATCCCTTACATGTAATGAGTTATTCCCCAATCCTGCTTGCTGAATTAGGCGGTTTATGAGTCAAACATTTTTGTATAATCTGACGATTCTGTTATCTGATCTATTGATCACTTCTTCAATCCTGCACATGGTGGCAGTGTTGCACTAGAAATACATCTGTGTTCAACGTCACAATAACGTCCTATTCTCTATTGCATGTGATTGAGAAAAATACAGACTATATTTTATTTATTTAGCCTTTATTTATCATTGAGATAATATCTATTTTTCAAGAGACACTTGGTCCAACAGCAGCAGCAGGGGGAACAATGTTCATACAAATATCAACAACTTACATATGTAGACACGCCATCAACAAATGATGGACGTAGCCACACATGCATTACAATTACATACAGAAACATACAAACATCATAGATAAAATCAATCATATTTACCACCGCATTAGGGAAACAATTAAATGTCTTACTTCGACCGGCAGGTAGCCGAGCGTTGGACCCGTAACCGAAAGGTTGCTGGATCGAATCCCCGAGCTGACAAGGTAAAAAATGTGTCGTTCTGCCCCTGAACAAGGGAGTTAACACACTGTTCCTAGGATGTCATTGAAAATAAGAATTTGTTCTTAACTGACTTGCCTAGTTAAATGAAGGTTAAATAAAAAAATATAAATAAATATCTAGGCGTCGGATAAGAGCGAGGCTACAACATCCATAAAGTGACCAATAGACTTGCCACCTTTTGGACTGAATACGTTTGTTTGGCAACAGCTTTGATTTTTATGTAACACTTCCGTTTAAGGGGCCCTTATTACAATGTAATTACACTATAACAAGTAGTGTAGTGAACTGTAATGACTTATAGTTACAATGTATTAACAAGATGTACCTGGTGATAATTGCAATATGTTATTACAGTAGTGTAACAACAATTGCTTGTTACAAATGGGCAGGGTTGCACTAAATCTACCAACTTATACAGTACCAATCCTCACAACCTGGCTCTCATTTTCAGGCTTCAAGCTTCTGGAAGTGTGATCCAAGTGGGATAATAAATAATAATAATAAATACACTTGTGTTAGAGATATATTATGAACAACCCACCTAAAAGCTAGAGATCGCTATGTGCCCAGGTAAGATCAGGGATATTGCCTCTGGTATTGAAACAGGTCGGTATTGTGGTGAAATAGAAGAGGAAAGACTATGTAACTATGGTGACCTCGAAGAAACAGAGAATGAAACTCATTTTATCCTCTATTGCCTTTTCTACCACGATATACACTTGATCTGTTTCCAGACAGACCACCAGATATACCCTGGTATTATGTGGCTGAGCCATGAGACAGACAGACCACCAGATATACCCTGGTATTATGTGGCTGAGCCATGAGACAGACAGACCACCAGATATACCCTGGCATCATGTGGCTGAGCCATGAGACAGACAGACCACCAGATATACCCTGGCATTATGTGGCTGAGCCATGAGACAGACAGACCACCAGATATACCCTGGCATTATGTGGCTGAGCCATGAGACAGACAGACCACCAGATATACCCTGGCATTATGTGGCTGAGCCATGAGACAGACAGACCACCAGATATACCCTGGCATTATGTGGCTGAGCCATGAGACAGACAGACCATATGTATGTATGTATGTATGTATGTATGTATGTATGTATGTATGTATGTATGTATGTATGTATGTATGTATGTATGTATGTATGTATGTATGTATGTATGTATGTATGTATGTATGTATGTATGTATGTATGTATGTATGTATGTATGTATGTATGTATGTATGTATGTATGTATGTATGTACAGTGGGGAGAACAAGTATTTGATACACTGCCGATTTTGCAGGTTTTCCCACTTACAAAGCATGTAGAAGTCTGTAATTTTCATCATAGGTACTCTTCAACTGTGAGTGACGGAATCTAAAACAAAAATCCAGAAAATCACATTGTATGATTTTTAAGTAATTAATTTGCATTTTATTGCATGACATAAGTATTTGATACATCAGAAATGCAGAACTTAATATTTGGTACAGAAACCTTTGTTTACAATTACAGAGATCATACGTTTCCTGTAGTTCTTGACCAGGTTTGCACACACTGCAGCAGGGATTTTGGCCCACTCCTCCATACAGATCCTTCAGGTTTCGGGGCTGTCGCTGGGCAATACGGACTTTCAGCTCCCTCCAAAGATTTTCTATTGGGTTCAGGTCTGGAGACTGGCTAGGCCACTCCAGGACCTTGAGATGCTTCTTACGGAGCCACTCCTTAGTTGCCCTGGCTGTGTTTCGGGTCGTTGTCATGCTGGAAGACCCAGCCACGACCCATCTTCAATGCTCTTACTGAGGGAAGGAGGTTGTTGGCCAAGATCTCGCGATACATGGCCCCATCCATCCTCCCCTCAATGCGGTACAGTCGTCCTGTCCCCTTTGCAGAAAAGCATCCCCATAGAATGTTTCCACCGCAATGCTTCACGGTTGGGATGGTGTTCTTGAGGTTGTACTCATCCTTCTTCTTCCTCCAAACACGGCGAGTGGAGTTTAGACCAAAAAGCTCTATTTTTGTCTCATCAGACCACATGACCTTCTCCCATTCCTCCTCTGGATCATCCAGATGGTCATTGGCAAACTTCAAACGGGCCTGGACATGCGCTGGCTTGAGCAGGGGGACCTTGCGTGCGCTGCAGGATTTTAATCCATGACTGCGTAGTGTGTTACTAATGATTTTCTTTGAGACTGTGGTCCCAGCTCTCTTCAGGTCATTGACCAGATCCTCCAGTTCTGGGCTGATCCCTCACCTTCCTCATGATCATTGATGCCCCGCGAGGTGAGATCTTGCATGGTGCCCCAGACCGAGGGAGATTGACCGTCATCTTGAACTTCTTCCATTTTCTAATAATTGCGCCAACAGTTGTTGCCTTCTCACCAAGCTGCTTGCCTATTGTCCTGTAGCCCATCCCAGCCTTGTGCAGGTCTACAATTTTATCCCTGATGTCCTTACACAGCTCTCTGGTCTTGGCCATTGTGGAGAGGTTGGAGTCTGTTTGATTGAGTGTGTGGACAGGTGTCTTTTATACAGGTAACGAGTTCAAACAGGTGCAGTTAATACAGGTAATGAGTGGAGAACAGGAGGGCTTCTTAAAGAAAAACTAACAGGTCTGTGAGAGCCGGAATTCTTACTGGTTGGTAGGTGATCAAATACTTATGTCATGCAATAAAATGCAAATCATACAATGTGATTTTCTGGATTTTTGTTTTAGATTCCGTCTCTCACAGTTGAAGTGTACCTATGATAAAAATTACAGACCTCTACATGCTTTGTAAGTAGGAAAACCTGCAAAATCGGCAGTGTATCAAATACTTGTTCTCCCCACTGTAATTATTATTTGGATTTGGACCTTATTTACTATTAAGTATTGATTTTTATTGTATTATTATTATTTTGATTTTTTTCACTCTTCATATGATGCGCACCTCTGAGAACACCGGAAGAAGAATTATTTACTGAATTATCACAGTGAATTATTGTAATGTTTGTTTATGTCTCAACTGGTGAATTTGACACCAACATTTTTTTGTATTAATTAATTCATACACTAGTACACCAGAGTACAGTATTATCTGCATAAGTACATTGTAATGGCTAGGTGTTACACAGGATTTCGTCAGTTCAAACGGAGTGTATTCTGAGGGGTTCCTGTAATTATAGTGTACCGACAGGCAGTGGTGGAAAAAGCACCCAGTCGTCATCTTGAGCACCTTAATAGAAAATGACTGAAGTAAAAGTGAAAGTCAGTTTTAGATACATTAATAAACAGTTATGGTTAAGATTGTGAAATAGTCATTTGTGACAGATATTGTGTTTTAATCAATGATTTGGTGATTTATATTTAGTATAGTTTTATCTAAAAAGGATAAGTTTTGAAATGTTTTACAATTTTATTAAATGGTCCTCCCATTCCTCCTTTGAGGAGCCTCCACTGAGGGTAATGTAGTGTCTAATGATAAATTGCAGTACATTCTTCTTCTCTACCACAGATGGCCACAAGGTCTCAGACTCTATGTTGGGAAGATGCTTACAAGAAAGAAACAGATGAAGACAGAGACAGAGACGCCATTTTTCTATCTAGGCTACTCACCATTCTATAGGCTACAGATCTGAGTTACCACTAGAATGTTTTTTAGCTTTGTTTAATCCAATTATTAATATAACAATACAAATCCTAATTATTTTGTGGTTTTACATGTTGTAATAAAGTTGACTAAAGTCTAAGCTCATCTATTGTTTGTAGGTATTTTCACTTGGTAATGAGTAGCAGGCCTAAGTTATTATATAGAAGTTGCAATATCCTGTGTAACAGCTAGTAATTACACTTTGTTTATCCAGATATTTAATGTACTCTGTGTTGTAGTAGTGTGTTTATTTATCACTTGCTAGCCACATTTCACTGTCAGATAGGACACAACTCAAACTGCTTCTTCTTCTTCTCTGGTATTATGGCGGTCCGCTAACAAAGGTCAAGGATGCATGCCACCACCTACTGTATGGGTAGTGAACGGAGAAAACCAATTGCTAGCTAACGTTACATGTAAACAGCACCTCTTGTGCACTGACTGCAGTGTACAAATGCATGCTTGCTAGCATCAGAAAACATCACCAGTTTCTAACATCCATAATACATTCCAGTACGCTCGTTCCCCTGTTGTCTTGACACGTTCATTCAAATGTGTGCTGATCAACAGTGCCAAACTAACAGCTCTGCCATGTGTTGGATATTTGTCAACAACTCTGCCGTGCACAATGAGGGGGTTTGATTAATCTCGCCCTGGTAGGCGTGTTTTGCACCGATGATAGTCAATTGCATTCGGTTTGGATCCGGGCTGCCTCTCTGGCGTAAACCAGGTGCACTACTCTGTCGAATTGCGAAGACAGCTCCAAACAAAAGTGACGTAATTAAGCATGTGTAGTAATTAGTAGGATTCTGTGTTTTCCCCATCAATATTGATGTTTGCAAAAAAAGATTGTTAAAAACCACATTGTATTTAGGTACTTCTGTAGATCACTTGCTCTGACCCAAATGATAAAAGATCCCACCAGAATATGTAAAACAGTGCAAAGTACGATTGACTTAATGCTGTTGTCTGATAAATCCAAAATATGGCAGAGTGGTGTAATAGTCTATGGAATCAGTGATCATTTTATTACATTTCGCACAAGGAGGGTTTTTCAAGATATATTTAAATGTCACAAAACTGTTAGAATCAAAGGAATCAAAAAACACTGTGTTGAAAATGTTTAGGGAGCAAGTGGGTAAAATGTACTGGTCACCTGTGCTGGATAGTGTAAGGGTAGACTGTGCCTGGGAAGCCTTAAAATGTAGATTCCTTGATGTGCTGAATGTGATGACTCCCATTAGACGGGTCAGAGTAAAGCAGAGGTCTAGACCTTGGTTTAACCATGAGATTCTAGAATCTATCCAAGCAAGGAATAAGGCCTTTAAGAAATTGAGCAGCCTGATTTTCTCCTAAATAAACATCACAGAAATGAAGCACATAGCAGGATGGATGACGTTAAGAGGGGTTACTTTGCTGATAAAAAAATGTAAAAAGCTTTGGAAATAATATAAGGAACAGGGCTGTAGTAGTAGTACCAAAACCAAACTAAACAGTATGGGACTGAACATCAGGGGGGAGAGAAGGCCAATGAATTCAGCTATTTTTTTTGCTTCTGTTGCCAGCAAGCTGGTTAGCAAGCTGGTTAGCAAGCTGGTTAGCAAGCTGGTTAGCAAGCTGGTTAGCAAGCTGGTTAGCAAGCTGGTTAGCAAGCTGGTTAGCAAGCTGGTTAGCAAGCTGGTTAGCAAGCTGCACCAGTTTTAGTTTGTATGGAAACGACCAAGTCAATAAATATTCTGCTGAGTTAGGGGTTCAGCCACACTCTTTTTCTTTTGCAAAGGTAGCAACAGCCAAAGTAACCAGTATGCTATCAGAGCTTAAATGCTCATAAGCCACAGGCCTGGATAATATTCCTGCAAGGTTTCTTAGAGATTCTGCTGAGCAAATTGCCCCTTGCATTACGCGTATCGTTAATCTCTATCTTGAACAAGGCATCTTTCTCAAGGACATGAAACACACTAAAGTATAATAAGGGGATGCAGTCTGACCCTGTGAAGTATAGGCCTGTATCTATCTATGACTTACAGGAGTATATATGGTTCTACGCCCAGATATCTGACTGGTTTACTTTCCCCATGTTAGGGATATGCACAATCACAGCACCAGATCAGGTGTTGTTAATCTGTGCTTATACAGGTTCAGGAGTAATGCTGGGAAAGGTATTTTCTTGTATACTGGAGCTTCAGAGTGGAATGTGTTGCCTCCCATAAAAACAACGTCCTCTCTGGGCAGCTTTAAAAAAGAAGTAAAAAACGTTTTGATGTCTTCTGAATATATGATGCAACTGCTATGATGAGATAGATGTTCGTCTTCTTTAATTCTATGCTTTATTATTTCGCTGTCATCCTGTGTTCTTCCGTGTTGGATCCTGCCATCTTGTTTCAAGAGACCACAATGGAAATAAGTCCCAGACTTTATTGTGTGTTCTCCTCCATGATGTTAAATAAGTCCCAGACTTTGTGTGTTCTCCTCCATGATGTTAAAAAAGTCCCAGACTTTATTGTGTGTTCTCCTCCATGATGTTACTTATGTGTATGTACAGCTTTTTCAAGTTGTATGTGTGCTTGTTTTTTTAAAATGGTCTAATTAATAAACTAAACTACATTTAGCAGACACTCTTATCCAGAGTGACTTAGTCATTTAGCAGACACTCTTATCCAGAGCGACTTACAGTTAGTTAGTTCGAACATGTTCATACTTTTTTCATACTCGTCCCCCGTGAGAATCGAACCCACAACCCTGTCGTTGCAAACACCATGCTCTACCATCTGAGCTACACTAGATAGATAGCTAGCATAGTGTCGCCCTCGCCTCCCATGTACCGAAGTCCTCCACAGGATTAGCTACAGTAGGTAGAACATAGACAGGCAGGGGTGAAGGACTGTCATCTTCTTCTGTGGGGTTTATCTGCAGTTGGCATCCAATGTTATGGTACCTACTGTACTGGAGGGAATTGAGTCATATTTTACGATGTAAGACTGTTACAATCAATGTAGCTACTTAACTTCTTATAACAGCAGGCAATTACTTTTGACTATCAATGGTCAATTCTGCACATACTTTAATAGATATTTCAAAACTGATTTGAGCTGTTAAAGGACAACAGCCAGCAGACCAAGGTTTAAACTGTTAACCTATGCATTTTTGCGGTGGTGATTTTAGCATGTAAATCTTGGTGGGGAAAACAACATTTTTTTTTTTTTAGATGCATGCCAGCAAAGCCACTACACAACACAACACTAAACAATATATGAATTGCACCATAACGGTGACAAACGCTGCCCACAAACTGTTATGGCCGACATAAAGCTGTCCCAACAGCAGAGTCCCAACACCTTACCAATGCTACACCTGGCTATCAGCGGAGCCTTGTCTGGCAGCGAAAAGGTTAATTCAGACTCATTTACTACCTTTAAAAAAAAACATAGCTGGTATGGCTGACTTGCTTAAACAAATGTGGTTTCTACTGACAATTGAGATGTACAAACTATGGCATAAGGGGACGACAAGCAGATAAGAGGCAATCCGTAATTTCGATCAAGACATTAATGAGCGAGGGACAACGGACGTAGTCAATATAACTATTTGTTCAGCATTTTTTAAATGTACAGCGACAGAATTCAGAACGTGGGCCGTTCTTACAGTGTTCTCCCTGTACACCAAGGCAGAACCGTAGCAGAAAATAAAAGCTCTTACAATATTCAATGATTACATTTCTCTAAAACAGGTTATAGGCTTCATATGCACCACCAAGTTAGAACAGTAGGTGAAATTAAGAGGTGAAAATAGACCAAATTATTAGGGTGAGGCACATTGAACGCTTTTCGGGTCTTTGCGAAGTAAAAAAAGATACACTTCAAATAACACTTTGACTCGTTAAATAAGCTTTTAATTTGACACATCAAATATGTGTGCTGAATTTGCATGTGCAAGCCAAGCGCCACCACTACTATCAGTAGCACTGTCAAAGCTGTACAAAAAAAGTCTGCAAACATCACACACTGGGCACAAACGATATATTTACTATACCGCGTTGGTGAAAATATACAAAGTTATTAGGGTGAGGCACATGGGCTTCTAACAGTTTACAACACAACATTCACATCCTACATAATTTATGAAGCAGTGTAACAGTTTTGCTTCCGTCCCTCTCCTAGCCCCTACCTGGGCTCGAACCAGGGACCCTCTGCACACGTTGACAACAGTCACCCTGCACAGCACTGCTGAGCAGCACCATCATCTTCACACAACTGCATGAACTTGAATGTACTGTATAATGCCTCCACAAGGCTCATTGCTAACAAAATACCCACATAATCTATAGATAGATAGATAGATAGATAGATAGATAGATAGATAGATAGATAGGTACTTTATTGATCCCCCGGGGGGGAAATTTCAGTATACATCCATATAACCACAGGGCATATACTGTAAGAATAGACACTGAAATGTCTGAAATGCAATGACAGAAACAATATTACCGGTGGGCGGAGCTACAGCTCTCCTATGATGAACTGATATTCACTCTTAATAGTATTTCGTACAGAAACATTTTATCTATATTTTCTCTTCATTATTTGTCTTCATATGACACGGATTAGCCAGTAGACTTGATTCATGATGATGACTGCTAGCTAAGATTATGAAAGTAACGTTGTTTACATTGTTTGCAAACTGATATGTGACACGTATTAATGCCAAAATAACATGCAAAACAGGCAAGCCCCCCAAAAATGCAAAGGACACTATCATCCAGAATAGGTGGCACATGACAGCCTGCTTGGAATTTGCCTAAAAAGACACTTAAAGGACTCTCAGACCATGAGAAACAAGATTCTCTGGTCTGATGAAACCAAGGTTGAACTCTTTGGCCTGAATGCCAAGCGTCACATCTTGAGGAAACCTGGCACCATCCCTACAGTGAAGCATGGTGGTGGCAGCATCATGCTGTGGGGATGATTCAGCGGCAGGGACTGGGAGGGAAATATGAAATGAGAAAAGTACGGAGAGATTCTTGATGAAAACCTGCTCAGGACCTCAGACTGGGGCGAAGGTTCACCTTCCAACAGGACAACGACCCTAAGCACACAGCCAAGACAACGCATGAGTGGCTTCGGGACAAGTCCCTGAATGTCCTTCAGTGGCCCATATTTCTATATTTCTGAATCAGATATTGAAAATGAACTTTCTGCAGATATGTAATATTACTTCCCCATCGCTTGGTGGAGACATTGGATTTCTCAAGACCTAATAAGTGTAAAATATTGGCCAAAATAATGGCCTGCCCAGCATTTTATACATGACCCTAAGTATGATGGGATGTTAATTGCTTAATTAACTCAGGAACCACACCTGTGTGGAAGCACCTGCTTTCAATATACTTTGTATCCCTCATTTACTCAAGTGTTTCCATTATTTGGGCTGTTACTTGTAGATTTAATGTTCTCTCTGCTGAAATCAGAGGTCTCCTAATAGCCTTAGCCACTGAATTCAGAGGTCTTTAAACTCCTAATAGCCTTAGCCACTGAATTCAGAGGTCTTTAAGCTCCTAATAGCCTTAGCCAATGAATTCAGAGGTCTTTAAGCTCCTGATAGCCTTAGCCTTAGCCACTGAATTCAGAGGTATTTAAGCTCCTGATAGCCTTAGCCTTAGCCACTGAATTCAGAGGTCTTTAAGCTCCTAATAGCCTTAGCCTTAGCCTCTGAATTCAGAGGTCTTTAAGCTCCTAATAGCCTTAGCCTTAGCCACTGAATTCAGAGGTCTTTAAGCTCCTAATAGCCTTAGCCTTAGCCTCTGAATTCAGAGGTCTTTAAGCTCCTAATAGCCTTAGCCACTGAATTCAGAGGTCTTTAAGCTCCTGATAGCCTTAGCCACTGAATTCAGAGGTCTTTAAACTCCTAATAGCCTTAGCCACTGAATTCAGAGGTCTTTAAACTCCTAATAGCCTTAGCCACTGAATTCAGAGGTCTTTAAACTCCTAATAGCCTTAGCCAATGAATTCAGAGGTCTTTAAACTCCTAATAGCCTTAGCCTTAGTCACTGCAACATGAAACAAAATGTCCCCATTTGCATTCAACACCATAGGCGATGAGTAAGGACAGACAAAGCATTGAGGATTGGCTCTGTAAGGAATTAGAGGTTGCACCTTCGTTTTGTTGTAATAGGAAGGAGGAAACATTAGTGTCCATGTTCCCACAGCCTCGACCTTGAGAAGCACAGTGAGTGTCCATGTTCCCACAGCCTCAACCTTGAGAAGCACAGTGAGTGTCCATGTTCCCACAGCCTCGACCTTGAGAAGCACAGTGAGTGTCCATGTCCCCACAGCCTCAACCTTGAGAAGCACAGTGAGTGTCCATGTTCCCACAGCCTCGAACTTGAGAAGCACAGTGAGTGTCCATGTTCCCACAGCCTTGACCTTGTGAAGCACAGTGAGTGTCTATGTTCCCACAGCCTCGACCTTGAGAAGCACAGTGAGTGTCCATGTTCCACAGCCTTGACCTTGACAGAAGCAGAGTGAGATGATGTGACCTGCAGTACTATTATTGTGACCTCATTCAGGGGCAGTATATGATAAATCGTCTTCCTGTGGTCATAGTACAACACTGGCTGCATCCCAAATCCGTTCTCCACCATATACCAGTCATTAGTGGATTAGTGGAGGCATGGGCTAGTGGGAGCTTCCACCATATACCAGTCATTAGTGGAGGCATGGGCTAGTGGGAGCTTCCACCATATACCAGTCATTAGTGGATTAGTGGAGGCATGGGCTAGTGGGAGCTTCCACCATATACCAGTCATTAGTGGATTAGTGGAGGCAAGGGCTAGTTGGAGTCTCCACCATATACCAGTCATTTCAGTCCATATCAGTAAAAGGAAGTGAACAAGAGTACATTTTGGAAGGAGAAGATATAATGGGACATAACCATAGTGAAACACTGGGTGGCAGTATGACATCAGGAACACCAACTAACTACTCTGTTAATAATTTCTCCTTTCTGCTACTCCTTTCTGTTACTCCTTTCTGCTACTCCTTTCTGCTACTCCTTTCTGCTACTCCTTTCTCCTTCCTGTTACTCCTTTCTCCTTCCTGTTACTCCTTTCTCCTTCCTGTTACTCTTTTCTCCTTCCTGTTACTCCTTTCTTTATCCAAAGACATGTATATAGAAACAGACAAGTTGTATACAGTCGTTAAGGGGTTTTAGAGGACAACCGTTATAAAGCTGGCGATGGAGTTCGTTATGTTCCAGATTGTGAGTGGTGTCAAGGAATGGGATGCAATCTGAGGCTGAGTCACAAATGGCACCCTATTCCCTATGTAGTGCTTTATATAGGCAATAGGGTGCCATTTGGGATGCACATGAGTGTCATGCCCTAGACAGTGTTAGCTAAATTGATAAATGGCAGTGTCAGTGTCACAATATGCCTGTGACGTTAGTGCCTGCAGCTAATATGCTGAGAGAGAGAGAGAGAGAGAGAGAGAGAGAGAGAGAGAGAGAGAGAGAGAGAGAGAGAGAGAGAGAGAGAGAGAGAGAGAGAGAGAGAGAGAGAGAGAGAGATGAAGAATCGAGGGAGATGAAGACAGATTAATGTCCATCTACAGTATTTAGCAGAGTGTGGCTGTTTTGACCCAAAGAGAGAGAATGTTCTTTGCCTTTCCATTACATTTCATACAAGCCCACCTGAGTCCACTGCTCTGCTTTCTGCCTGCCTGGCTGGCTGGCTGGCTGGCTCTGGGGACACTGTGACCTGTCTTTTCTACCACTTTAACAGCCCTAATAGAAGAAACTGAATTTGCAGCAAGCCAAATAAAGGTGTAATATATAGCAGAAATAGAGTTTGTTGCAAGGGAAATATAGAAATAGAGCCATGCCCAAACATAACCAACCTGTTATTTCCATCTGTCTTCCCACCAGTACTGCTCTTTCAACTTGGTACGTACACTGAGTGTACAAAACATTATGAACACCTGCTCTTTCCATAACACACAGTAGACTGGCAGTAGGTGAATCCAGGCGAAAGCTATGATCCTTTATTGATGTCACCTGTTAAATCCACTTCAATCCGTGCAGATGAAGGGGAGGATTTTTAAGCCTTGAGCCAATTGAGCCATGGATTGTGTGTGCCATTCAGAGGCATTCAGGTGCCATTGTGTGTGCCAATCAGAGGCATTCAGGTGCCATTGTGTGTGCCAATCAGAGGCATTCAGGTGCCATTGTGTGTGCCATTCAGAGGCATTCAGGTGCCATTGTGTGTGCCATTCAGAGGCATTCAGGTGTCATTGTGTGTGCCATTCAAGACAATACATTTAAGTGTCTTTGAACAGGATAGAGTAGTAGGTGCCAGGCACACCGGTTTGAATGTGTCAAGAACTGCAACGGTGCTGGGCTTTTCATGCTCAACAGTTTCCTGTGTGTATCAAGAATAGATAGATAGATAGATAGATAGATAGATAGATAGATAGATAGATAGATAGATAGATACTGGAATGGTCCACCACCCAAAGGACATCCAGCCAACTTGACACAACTGTGGGAAGCATTGGAATCAACATGGGCCAGCATCTCTGTGGAACGCTTTTGAGACCTTTTAGTCAATAAACCGATGAATTAAGGCTGTTCTGAGGACAAAAGGGGGCACAACTGTTCCTAATGTTTTGTACACTCAGTGTATATTCAGACTGTGGTGAGATAGTGTACTGTTAGTTTTCTAGTTTCAATACTATTCAATTTGTTCTTCCACCATTTTAATGATGGAAAACATGGGCTGTGTCCCAAATGGCACCCTGGTCAAAAGTAGTGCACCAATACTGCATAGTGAATAGTGTGCCATTTGGGATTCAACCACGGACTGAGGTAAAGCTCTACATCCTGCCAGGCAGCCAATAGGAGACAAACACTCCACTGAACACGTTCAATTCCAAGCCAATAGGTCAAATAGACAGCTCCACTGTAAACAACCAATAGCATCAATTATGGGCGTGTCGGCGAACGGTAATACAACTTGTTTGTTTCCTATTGTATGTCTATGCATACCTATCAGAGCCATAGATTTGTTATACTGTATATTTAACAAAAATATAAATGCTACATGAAACAATTTCAAAGATTTGACTGAGTTACAGTTTATATGAGGAATTAAAATGAAATACATTCATTGGGCCCTTATCTATGGATTTCACATGACTGGAAATACAGATATACAGATACCTTAAACAAGGTAGGGTGTGGATCAGAAACCCAGTCAGTATCTGGTGTGACCACCATTTGCCTCATGCAGCGCCACACATCAGCACGACACATCTCCTTTGCATACAGTTGATCAGGCTGTTGGTTGTGGCCTGTGGAATGTTGTCCCACTCCTCTTCAGTGGCTGTGTGAAGTTGCTGGATGTTGGCGGGAACTGGAACACGCTGTCGTACACGTCGATCAAGAGCATCCCAAACATGCTCAACGGGTGACATGTCTGGTAAATACAGTGCATTCGGAAAGTATTCGGACCCCTTGACTTTCCACATTTTGATACGTTACAGCATTATTCTAAAACCCCATAATGACAAAGGAAAAAAAGGCTTTTTAGACATTTTTTCAAAAAAAAAATACAAAAAAATTGAAATTTCACATTTACATAAGTATTCAGACCCTTTACTCAGTACTTTGTTGAAGCATCTTTGGCAGCAATTACAGCCTTGAGTCTTCTTGGGTATGATGCTACAAGTTTGGCACACCTATAGTTGGGGAGTTTCTTCCATTCTTCTCTGCAGAGCCTCTCAAGCTCTGCCAGGTTGGATGGGGAGCGTCGCTGCACAACTATTTTCAGGTCTCTCCAGAGATGTTCAAGTCCGGGCTCTGGCTGGGCCACTGAAGGACATTCAGAGACTTGTCCCGAAGCCACTCTTGCGTTGTTTTGGCTGTGTGCTTTGGGTCGTTGTCCTGTTGGAAGGCGAACCATTCTGAGGTCGTGAGCGCTCTGGAGCAGGTTTTCATCAACAATCTCTCTGTACTTTGCTCCGTTCATCTTTGCTTTGATCCTGACTAGTCTATCAGTCCCTGGCCCTGAAAAACATCCCCACAGCATGATGCTGCCAACACCATGCTTCACCGTAGGGATGGTGCAAGGTTTCCTCCAGACGTGACACTTGGCATTCAGGCCAAAGAGTTCAATCTTGGTTTCATCAGACCAGAGAATCTTATTTCTCATGGTCTGAGAGTCGTTTATGTGCCTTTTGGCAAACTCCAAGCAGGCTGTCTTGTGCCTTTTACTGAAGAGTGGCTTCCGTTTGGCCACTCTACCATAAAGGCCTGATTGGTGGAGTTCTGCAGAGATGGTTGTCCTACTGGAAGGTTCTCCCATCTCCACAGATGATCTCTGAAGCTCTCTCATAGTGACCATCGAGTTCTTGGTCACCTCCCAGACCAAGGCACTTCTCCCCCGATTGCTTAGTTTGGTCGGGCGGCCAGCTCAAGAAAGAGTTTTGGTGGTTCCAAACTTTTCCATTTAAGAATGCCGCAGAAATGTTTTGGAACCCTTCCCCAGATCTACGGACAATTCCTTCAAGCTTGGTTTTTGCTCGATCATGCACTGTCAACTCTGGGACCTTATATAGACAGGTGTGTGCCTTTCCAAATCATGTCCAATCAAGTTGTAGAAACATCTCAAGGATAATCAATAAAAACAGGAAGCACCTGAGATCAATTTCGAGTCTCATACCAAAGGGTCTCAATAACTATGTAAATAAGGTATTTTATTTTTTTATTTTTTGTAAATTTGCTAACATTTCTAAAAACCTGTTTTTGTTTCGTCATTATGGAGTATTGTGTGTGTAGAACAATGTTTTCTTCCATTTTAGAATAAGGCTGTAATGTAACAAATTGTGGGAAAAGTCAAGGGGTCTGAATTCTTTCAGAAAGCACTGTATGCAGGCCGTCTTTGTTGTCCGTAGCTTATGACTGCCCGTACCATAACCCCACCGCCACCATGGTGCACTCTGTTGACAATGTTGATATCAGCAAACCGCTCACCCACACAACGCCTTGCGCGTGGTCTGTGGTTCTGAGGCCGGTTGGACGCACTGCCAAATTCTCTAAAACGACGTCGTAGGCCGCTTATGGAAGAGAATTTAACATTACATTCTCTGTCAACAGCTCTGGTGCCAACTGCATTATCCCTTTAAAACTTAAGACATCTGTTGCATTGTGTTGTGTGACAAAACTGCACATTTTAGAGTGGCCTTTTATTGTCCTCAGCACAAGGTGCACCTGTGTAATGATTATTCTGTTTAATCAGCTTCTTGATATGCCACACCTGTCAGGTGGATGGATTATCTTGGCAGAGGAGAAATGCCCACTAACAGGGATGCTATTTAAAAAAAAAAAAAATGTATAAGCTTTTTGTGCAAATGAAACCTTTCTGCGATCTGTTATTTCAGCTCATGAAACATGAGACCAAATCTTTACATTTTGCATTATGTTTCTGTTTAAGTGGCGCAGAGGTCTAAGACACTGCATCTCAGTGCTAGAGGTGTCACTACAGGCAACCTGGTTTGAATCCAGACTGTATCACAACCGGCCGTGATTGGGAGTCCCATAGGGCGGGGCACAATTGGCTCAGCGTCATCTGAATTTGGCCGGTGTAGGCCGTCATTGTAAATAAGAATTTGTTCTTAACTGACTTCCTGGTTAAATAAATATAAGGCTCTGAGACCTATGCATTAAAAAACAACAGTACTTTCTTGTTTCTCCCCCTACGACCTAACAATGCATAATACAGCCCTAGAATCCCAGGGACTTCAGTTCAACATACCTTTCATTTCAATTTAATAATAATGCTTGCTGTGAATATTATAATTCGAGTTGGTAATGGGCGGACTTGAAAACGCAGAGACAAAGCACTACATATTGTACCGTGGGCTCCCTGAGTGCTAGTTCAAGTCCATGGAATCACATCAAGCTCCCTGAGTGCTAGTTGAAGTCCACGGAATCACATCAAGCTCTCTGAGTGCTAGTCCAAGTCCATGGCGTCATATCAAGCTCCCTGAGTGCTAGTCCAAACGTTCCAGTGTGGGTAGGTTGGCTGTGTGTGGGGGTGGAGGAGCGTTCCAGTGTGGGTAGATTGGTTGTGTGTGGGGGTGGAGGAGCGTTCCAGTGTGGGTAGATTGGTTGTGTGTGGGGGTGGAGGAGCGTTCCAGTGTGGGTAGATTGGTTGTGTGTGGGGGTGGAGGAGCTTTCCAGTGTGGGTAGATTGGTTGTGTGTGGGGGTGGAGGAGCGTTCCAGTGTGGGTAGATTGGTTGTGTGTGGGGGTGGAGGAGCGTTCCAGTGTGGGTAGATTGGTTGTGTGTGGGGGTGGAGGAGCGTTCCAGTGTGGGTAGATTGGTTGTGTGTGGGGGTGGAGGAGCGTTCCAGTGTGTATGGATGGAGGGAGTGTTTATCAGTCGATTTGTGTGGGCAGCAACTCTCGAGGTACACAGAAACACTGAAAGGGAAAAGTCTCCCTCACAACACCATGAGGCATTTCTGTGACATTCTGAGCTTTTACTGATAAGTACTTCAGAAGACCTTATGCCATTTGTAAATAAAATAGAGAGAGAGAGAGAGAGAGAGAGAGAACAAGAAATGGAGAGTGAGATAATGACAGTGAGAAGGGGAATGGGAAGCAGGGTAACGCTAGCCAGCGTTGTATACGTGGCGTAACATCCCGGATCAAAACTTAGCTCTGCTCATGAATAATTCAACAGGGTCTGTGAGAGGAGTGATGAGGTTAAAGGTCACAGACACACTTCTTCTAGGAAGTCAACAGTACAGGGGAAGAGACTGTATTAATGTCCCACCAATCAGACAGGACACTCCAGGTCACACCCACCAGATTACTGGTAATAACCTCACAGTCACATCTGGTATATATATATTATTATTATATTACACATTGGGTTTGAAACATAGACTTGAATTGCTCCTATGAGATAAATAACGCTATTTGAGTTGAACCATATATGTACTATATATTGGGTTTGAACGGAAGCTTGCTGTGTGACAGATGGGTGTAATGTGTCATCATTGTGCGACGTGACCGTTAACGGGGTGGGGTGTGTGTTTGGGACGGATCCCCTATGTGTTGGAGGACATTATAATGCAGCTGGGTGGTGCTGAAGGCTGCGTCCCAAATGGCACCCTAGTCCCTACATAGCGCACTACTTTTGGTTAAGGGAATAGGGTGCCATTTGGGACGGACCCTCAGTCTCCTCTCAAACACGTGTGCTGTGATTTAAAAAAAAGATATGATTTATCATGTGTCAGATGCCTCTTTCTTTTTCTCCTCTCATCCTCATCTTGCCGGGGTCCAGACGGGTCAACCTGGGTTAAATGCTTCGCCTGAAAGGTGTGAGAGGTGCGATCCATGTTGCATTCCAATGTCCAAACCTAGGCCCGGGCTAGGCCAGAGTTTTGATTGGAAGGGGGGTGTGTCCCAACTGGCATCCTGTTTCCTTTACAGTGCACTACTTTTGACCAGAGCCCTATATTGCTAAACGTAGTGCACTATAAAGGAAATAGGATGCCAGAAGTAGATTTTGCCAGGGAGGAAGTATTCTGAATCTGTGGCGTTTTAATGGGGTCAACACCACCTGTCTGTGTGCAGCACCATGGCTAACTGGATGAATGCGGGGTAGATATCAGTGCATATTTATAAGTTATGTTGATACAGCTCCTACTGCAGTGGTAGGTTACTGTACACAGTATAATATACAGGGGTGGCTATATATATATACAGTATATTGTAAGTCCCCAATGGAAGTCTTCAAACTCTGAGAGAAATTAAGCTCCTGTGTATTTTCTACCTCAAACCTTATATCTACAGTGGGGTCCGAAAAGATAACTAATTCAAATACTGAGTTATTAGTATAAAATAATATAATTTCCCAAAAACTATTGAGTCTACAATATACACTATATACAGTGCCTTCGGAAAGTATTCAGACCCCTAGACTCTTTCTACATTTTGTTAAGTTACAGCCTTATTCTAAAATAGATACAATAGTTTTTTTCCTCATCAATCTACACACAATATCCCATAATGACAAAGCATTTGCTCAGCACTTTGTTGAAGCATCTTTGGCAGTAATTAGAACCTCGAGTCTTCTTGGTTATGACGCTACAAGCTTGGCACACATGTAGTTTCTCCCATTCTTCTCTGCAGATACTCTCAAGCTCTGTCAAGTTGGATGGGGAGCGTTGCTGCACAGCTATTTTCAGGTCTCTCCAGAGATGTTCGATCGCGTTCAAGTCGGGGCTCTGGCTGGGCCACTCAAGGATATTCAGAGACTTGTCCCGAAGCCACTCATGCTTTGTCTTTGCTGTGTGCTTAGGGTCGTTGTCCTGTTGGAAGGTCAACCTTCGGCCCAGTCTGAGGTCCTGAACGCTCTGGAGCAGGTTTTCATCAAGGATCTATCTGTACTTTGCTCTGTTCATCTTTGCCTCGATCCTGACTAGTCTCCCAATCCCTGCTACTGAAAAACACCCCCACAGCATGATGCTGCCACCATGCTTCACCGTAGGGATGGTGCCAGGCTTCCACCAGATGTGACACTTGGCATTCAGGCCAAAGAGTTGAATTTTGGTTTCATCAGACCAGAGAATCTTGGTTCTCATGAGTTTTTAGGTGTATTTTGGCAAACTCCAAGCGAGCTGTCGTGCCTTTTACTGAGTATTGGCTTCAGTCTGGCCACCCTACCATAAAGGCCTGATTGGTGGAGTGCTGCAGAGATGGTTGTCCTTCTGGAAGGTTCTCCCATCTCCACAGAGGAACTCTGGAGCTCTGTCAGAGTGACTATTGGGTTCTTGTTCACCACCCTTTGTTTTTTTTTAACCTTTATTTAACTAGGCAAGTCAGTTAAGAACAAATTCTTATTTACAATGACGGCCTACCTACAGGGTCAGCCCCTGGAGCAAATTGGGTTAAGTGCCTTGCTCAAGGACACATTGACAGGTTCTTTCACCTTTCGGCTCTGGTATCTCTCCCTTCTCCCCTGATTGCTCAGTTTGGCCGGGCGGCCAGGTCTAGGAAGAATTTTGGTGCTTCTAAACCTCTTCCATTTAAGAATGATGGAGGCCACTGTGCTCTTGGGGACCTTCGATACTTCAGACATTTTTTGATAACCTTCCCCAGATCTGTGCCCTTGACACAATCCTGTCTCAGATCTCTACGGACAATTCATTCGACCTCATGGCTTGGTTTTTGCTCTGACATCCACTGTCACTCCAATCAAGTTGTAGAATCAGCTCAAGGATGATCAATGAAAACAGGATGCACCTTTGCTCAATTTTGAGTCTGATAGCAAAGGGTCTGAATACTTATGTAAATAAGGTATTTCTTGTATTATTTATTTTTATTTTTTAAAGTCTAAAAACCTGTTTTTGCATTGTCATTATGGGGTATTGTGTGTAGATTGCTGAGGATTTTTATTTATTTAATCAATTTTTAAACAAGGCTGTAACGTAACAAAATGTGGAAAAAGTCAAGGGGTCTGAAGTGCTGTTATTGTGAAGTGGAAACGTCTAGGAGCAAAACCTCTCTCTTTCTGTGTCTCTCTCTGTCTCTCTCTCTCTCTGTGTCTCTCTCTCTGTGTCTCTCTCTCTGTGTCTCTCTCTCTGAGTCTCTCTCTCTCTCTCTCTCTCTCTCTCTCTCTCTCTCTCTCTCTCTCTCTCTCTCTCTCTCTCTCTTTCTCTTTTTCTCTCTACTCATTCCCGTTCAATGTAATAATGTTAATGTGCTCTGCAGTGCGTCCATAAAACACACTAATCTTGCGGACTGTCTGTGAGTGGAGTGGAACATGCTCTGCTCTGCTCTGTGCTCGGCTATTTCAGGCTCCTCTATTCTGGTTTATGATTGTATTGTCATTGGGGCGCTTATTTCATTGTTTCAGCACTGTACTGGCTCGTTCTTAACACAGCTTGAATTTTTAACACCACAGTTGCTATGAATAGGAACCAAATTAAAAGGTAGACGCTGTTGATGATCTAACACCTTTTATTTTGTCTGAAAACATGAATAAACAAGAAAATATCTAGTTTGAGTTTTTTTTGGCTAGAAGCCAATTATTATATTTATTTTCACCATTCTTTACATTGTAGAATAAAAGTGAAGACAACTAAACTATGACATAACACATATGGAATCATGTAGTATCCAAAAAAGTGTTAAACAAATCAAAATATATTTTATATTTGAGATTCTTCAAATAGCCACCTTTGCCTCAGTGTGAATGTTGACTGCAATCCATTGCTTCTGGTTGGGATATGTTCGCACGGTCACTGTAGGGATGTCGTCATTGATGAACTTGTTAATGAAGATGGTGACAGATATGGTAAATTCCTCAATGCCATCGGATGAATTCCGGAACATATTCCAGTCTGTGCTAGCAAAACAGTCCTGTAGCTTTTGCATCCGCTTCATTGGACCACTTCTATATTGAGTGTGTCACTGGTACTTCCTGTTTGTGTTTTTGGCTTGTAAGCAGGAATCAGTAAGATAGAGTTATGGTCAGATTTGCCAAATGGAGTATAGATGATGTAGAGTATTTTCACCTCATGCTGGTCCTATACTGTGTGAAAAATATAGCTAGAAACTATCTTGGTAAATAGTATGGTCTGCAGCTTATCAAAAGGTATTCTAACTCAGGCGAGCAGAACCCCAAGACTTCCTTAATATTAGAGATTGCACACAAGCTGTTGTTAACAAAGAGACACCCCCCCCCTTGAACTTACCTGACACTACCGTTTGTCCTGCCGATGCAGAGAAAAACCAACCAGATGTATATTATCCATGTGCTTTTTCAGCCAGGCTTCCAAGAAACATAGGACATACAGTTATTCAGGTCCAGTTGATAGGATAGTCTCGAATGGAGCTTGTCCAGTTCGTACTCCAGTGATTGTACATTCGCCAATAGGGTAGAGGAGCATTATTTACTCGTTGCCATAGTTTTCATCAGGCTTCCCGCACGTCAGCCTCTATATCACTGTCTTTTCCTCTTCTGAGTGTCAGGGATTTGGGCCTGGTCTGGGATGAGCAGAATGTCATTCACCTCTGACTCGTTGAAGTAGAAATCTTCATTCAAATTGAAGTTAGTGATCGCTGTTCTGATGTCCAGAAGCTATTTTCAGTCATAGGAAACAATGGCGGAAACTATGTACAAAAAACAATTATGTACAAAAAGTAGCCTGTGAAACAGCTGCTATATATCTCAGTGCCATTCTCTTGCTTTTAGGTAAGACATATTTTGTGTGTGTGTGTGTGTGTGTGTGTAAGGGGTGAAGAAGAGAAGTGGAGGCTGTTGTGGATGAAGTGATGTGTCAGAGAAGGGTGTGAGGGGGGGGGGTGGAGGGATATGAGAATGAGCAGAGGGAGTTAAGAGAAAGAGATAGACGTTGAGAGGAGGATTTATAGGCACAGATTGTTTAGTAGGTGTGTTAATAAGCTGGTCCTATCTCACACTACTTAGGAGAAATGGAGGAGGAGGATGAAAAGGTGGGAGGAGGAGAGAGAGAGAACAGAGGAGGGAGGAGGGTGAGGGATGAGAAGGAAGAGGAGGGTGAAGGATGAGGAGGAAGATGAGGGAGGAGGGTGAAGGATGAGGAGGAAGATGAGGGAGGAGGGTGAGGAGGATGAGGGAGGAGGGTGAAGGATGAGGAGGGAGGAGGGTGAGGCATGAGGCTGATGAGGAGGAAGAGGAGGGAGGAGGGTGAGGGATGAGGAGGAAGAGGAGGGAGGAGGGTGAGGGATGAGGAGGAAGAGGGGGAGGAGGAAGAGGAGGGATGAGGAGGAAGAGGAGGCAGGAGGAAGAGGGGGAGGAGGAAGAGGAGGAGGGAGGAGGAAGAGGAGGGAGGAGGGTGAGGAGGGAGGAGGAAGATTAGGGATGGGGGTGAGGGATGAGGAGGAAGAGGAGGGATGAGGGTAAGGGATGAGGAGGGAGGATGGTGAGGAGGGAGGAGTAAGAGGAGGGAGGAGAGTGAGGGATGAGGAGGAGGAAGAGGAGGGAGGAGGGTGAGGGATGAGGAGGAAGAGGAAGGAGGAGAAAGATGGAATTTTGTGTTATGAACAGAATGGTTTTAATACCTGTCTAACCACTGAAGGACTAAGGCTGACTGATGCCGTCGTCTGATATTGTCTCCTTTTTACCACCTCTGTCGCTTTTTCCCCCATCCACCTATATGCAACTAAATGCATTCTGGGAGATGTGTGTTATGAACAAATGTAATTTGGTGAAATTGAGCAAACAGACGTGTTTAGAGACTGGCTGCATTCCATGCTGGACTGATAAAAGGATTACTCCACTGATGAAATGAAATGAGAAGGATGTTAAGATAAAGAAATATTATTACCGCCACACACACACACACACACACACACACACACACACACACACACACACACACACACACACACACACACACACACACATACACGAGGAGGTGGGAGAACCAAGACTTTATTTGTCTCATATTTTTCTCTCCCAACTTCTCTCATTTTTGTGACTGTGTGTGTGCAGAGGGTTTTCTTTTGGAAGAGAGAGAGAGAATTCTAAGAGCAATAGCTCACATTTCAGCAGGCTTCTTAACTCCATCCCTGCCCACATTTATCTGGAAGCCTGTGGAGCCAATCACGCTGCCCTGCTGTGACCTGGCAACCTGAGCAGCCAATCACACTGCACCACTGTGACCTGGCAACCCACACAGCCAATCAGATGTCCCTGTAGTACAAATGCATGCAGGTCCACATACAGCCACGGCTCCCACTATATGGCCAAGCTACAAAGTGAAAAATTGGCTATATCGTATAACATTATAAAATCAAAAATGTGCTTTTTGATCTTAATGGAATCCTTAATGGTGAACTGCCATGCCTGTTTGCAATATTACAACAACAAAGAAGATACTGCAAACAATGAACACAGTTTTTTTCCCTCGGACATCATTGCACAAACGATAAAACATAATAATTTGTGCAATTATTTTTTTTACTACGTTGAGGATATTTTGCCCTCTACATTTAGAATATGCAATTGAAGCAATAACAAAGTGGCAACCCGCTTCTGTTTTGGTAAAAAGTTGAGGAGAAATGGAACCATCTCACATTCATAGACAGTTATTGATGCACAGATAAAAGTAGAGTTGTAACCATGTTTTGAGGCTATACATTGTTTGTTTACATTTACGTTATTTACAAACTTAGGAGTAAAGAAAGCTTATTTTAGCTTCTGATGGGGGACAACAGTTGAACTAAGCTCATGAGGCATTTATAAGTAAAATTCTTATAAATGCCTCATGAGAATTAATGGGTATATGTAATGAATTTATAAGTCCAAAAATGGATGTAGCAACTACCCTTAAAGTGATGTCTTATGCAGGTGATACGTTGTAAGGTGAAGACTAGGTTGTGGTCAGTGATGATACTAGGCAGGTTGTGGCCAGTGATGAGACTAGGCAGGTTGTGGCCATTGATCAGACTAGGCAGGTTGTGGCCAGTGATCAGACTAGGCAGGTTGTGGCCATTGATCAGACTAGGCAGGTTGTGGCCAGTGATCAGACTAGGCAGGTTGTGGCCAGTGATGAGACTAGGCAGGTTCTGGCCAGTGATGATACTAGGCAGGTTCTGGCCATTGATCAGACTAGGCAGGTTGTGGCCAGTGATGATACTAGGCAGGTTGTGGCCAGTGATGATACTAGGCAGGTTGTGGCCTGTGATGAGACTAGGCAGGTTGTGGCCAGTGATGATACTAGGCAGGTTGTGGCCAGTGATGAGACTAGGCAGGTTGTGGCCATTGATCAGACTAGGCAGGTTGTGGCCATTGATCAGACTAGGCAGGTTCTGGCCAGTGATGATACTAGGCAGGTTGTGGCCATTGATCAGACTAGGCAGGTTGTGGCCAGTGATGATACTAGGCAGGTTGTGGCCAGTGATCAGACTAGGCAGGTTGTGGCCAGTGATCAGACTAGGCAGGTTCTGGCCAGTGATGATACTAGGCAGGTTGTGGCCATTGATCAGACTAGGCAGGTTGTGGCCAGTGATGAGACTAGGCAGGTTGTGGCCAGTGATGATACTAGGCAGGTTGTGGCCAGTGATGATACTAGGCAGGTTGTGGCCAGTGATCAGACTAGGCAGGTTGTGGCCAGTGATGAGACTAGGCAGGTTCTGGCCAGTAATGATACTAGGCAGGTTGTGGCCATTGATCAGACTAGGCAGGTTGTGGCCAGTGATGAGACTAGGCAGGTTGTGGCCAGTGATGATACTAGGCAGGTTGTGGCCAGTGATCAGACTAGGCAGGTTGTGGCCAGTGATGATACTAGGCAGGTTGTGGCCAGTGATGATACTAGGCAGGTTGTGGCCAGTGATCAGACTAGGCAGGTTGTGGCCAGTGATGATACTAGGCAGGTTGTGGCCAGTGATCAGACTAGGCAGGTTGTGGCCAGTGATGATACTAGGCAGGTTGTGGCCAGTGATCAGACTAGGCAGGTTGTGGCCAGTGATGATACTAGGCAGGTTGTGGCCAGTGATCAGACTAGGCAGGTTGTGGCCAGTGATCAGACTAGGCAGGTTCTGGCCAGTGATGATACTAGGCAGGTTGTGGCCATTGATCAGACTAGGCAGGTTGTGGCCAGTGATGAGACTAGGCAGGTTGTGGCCAGTGATGATACTAGGCAGGTTGTGGCCAGTGATCAGACTAGGCAGGTTGTGGCCAGTGATGATACTAGGCAGGTTGTGGCCAGTGATCAGACTAGGCAGGTTGTGGCCAGTGATCAGACTAGGCAGGTTCTGGCCAGTGATGATACTAGGCAGGTTGTGGCCATTGATCAGACTAGGCAGGTTGTGGCCAGTGATGAGACTAGGCAGGTTGTGGCCAGTGATGATACTAGGCAGGTTGTGGCCAGTGATGATACTAGGCAGGTTGTGGCCAGTGATCAGACTAGGCAGGTTGTGGCCAGTGATGAGACTAGGCAGGTTCTGGCCAGTAATGATACTAGGCAGGTTGTGGCCATTGATCAGACTAGGCAGGTTGTGGCCAGTGATGAGACTAGGCAGGTTGTGGCCAGTGATGATACTAGGCAGGTTGTGGCCAGTGATCAGACTAGGCAGGTTGTGGCCAGTGATGATACTAGGCAGGTTGTGGCCAGTGATGATACTAGGCAGGTTGTGGCCAGTGATCAGACTAGGCAGGTTGTGGCCAGTGATGATACTAGGCAGGTTGTGGCCATTGATCAGACTAGGCAGGTTGTGGCCAGTGATCAGACTAGGCAGGTTGTGGCCAGTGATGATACTAGGCAGGTTGTGGCCAGTGATCAGACTAGGCAGGTTGTGGCCAGTGATCAGACTAGGCAGGTTGTGGCCAGTGATCAGACTAGGCAGGTTGTGGCCAGTGATCAGACTAGGCAGGTTGTGGCCAGTGATCAGACTAGGCAGGTCTAGCTGGTTGGAACAGGATATTCCCCTTCTTTCTCCTGCTTCCCTTTGAGGCGGAGCTTTATTTTAGAATGACCCACTAGGCTTCACTTCAGAGTCAGAAACACAGATCCCATGAATAACAGATATGGCCTAGAGGTCCTTCAGGGACAATCAGCACACAATCCTATTAAGCCCATCAAAGAGCCACTGCTACCAGCTCCAGCCCAGATCTCTGCCCCTCAGTCCCCATACACTCCCCCGTACACGACACTAGAGGCGACAAACATGCACCTCGTTGTTTTTTGAAAGGGCACAAATTCGATATCTTTAAATTGTTTCAGACCATGACCTCTGACTGCTACTGATGACACACTGACCATGACCTCTGACTGCTACTGATGGCACACTGACCATGACCTCTGACTGCTACTGATGGCACACTGACCATGACCTCTGACTGCTACTGATGACACACTGACCATGACCTCTGACTGCTACTGATGACACACTGACCATGACCTCTGACTGCTACTGATGACACACTGACCATGACCTCTGACTGCTACTGATGGCACAATGACCATGACCTCTGACTGCTACTGATGACACACTGACCATGACCTCTGACTGCTACTGTTTATTACCGGCAGTTATATCAAGATGACACACTGAAGGGTGTGTGTGTGTCTGTGTGTGTGCTGCATGTTTGTGTGTGTGTTTGTATGTGTATGTGTGCAAATTATATGACTGTAGGGTGTGTGTTGTGTGCATGCAGGACTAAACGTCCACATGCACGTGAGCATCTGCACCGTAAGCATATATGATATGTGTCAGGGATGATCAGTATATATGATATGTGTCAGGGATGATCATTTTATATGATATGTGTCAGGGATGATCATTTTATATGATATGTGTCAGGGATGATCAGTATATATGATATGTGTCAGGGATGATCAGTATATATGATATGTATCAGGGATGATCAGTATATATGATATGTGTCAGGGACGATCAGAATACATGATATGTGTCAGGGATGATCAGTATATATGATATGTGTCAGGGACGATCAGAATACATGATATGTGTCAGGGATGATCAGTATATATGATATGTGTCAGGGACGATCAGAATACATGATATGTGTCAGGGACGATCAGAATACATGATATGTGTCAGGGATGATCAGTATATATGATATGTGTCAGGGATGATCAGAATGGCCCATAAAAGCAATACTATGCAACACAATCCTGTAATTAAAGTTTCATTAATTCTACTCCCCTTGGCACAGCGTTAGGGAGGGAATACTTGTTAAATGGATGTGGTGCTGGCTGAGAGAGAGAGAGAGAGAGAGAGAGAGAGAGAGAGAGAGAGAGAGAGAGAGAGAGAGAGAGAGAGAGAGAGAGAGAGAGAGAGAGAGAGAGAGAGAGAGAGAGAGAGAGAGAGAGAGAGAGAGAGAGAGAGAGAGAGAGAGAGAGAGAGAGAGAGAGAGAGAGAGAGAGAGAGAGAGAGAGAGAGAGAGAGAGAGAGAGAGAGAGAGAGAGAGAGAGAGAGAGAGAGAGAGAGAGAGAGAGAGAGAGAGAGAGAGAGAGATCCCACATAGGACTCCACTCCGAGCAAGAGTTGTAAAGCAACACAATCCTGTAATTAAAGTTTTATCTTAATTCAACTTCCCCTGGCACAGCGGTAGGGAGGGAGCTCTTGTTAAATGGCTGTGGTGCTGGCTGCTGTAGTCCTGCACATGTGTATAGAGTAACTAACCATGAGATCGTTGGTTTCTCCATAGAGCACCATGTTGTGTATAGAGTAACTAACCACTGTGTATGTAGTAGGCCTACCATGCTCTATGGTAGTGACTTAGTATGCATCTCAAATGGCCCTATTCCCTTTATACTGCCTATGGTCCCTGGTCAAAAGTAGTGCACTATATAGGGAATAGGGTGTCATTTGGGACGCAGCAAGGCTGTCAGTCGAGAAAAGTCTTCTCAGAACTCCTTTAACTTCATATTTCTCCTGTCAGGCCCAACGTTGACATCCCAGCCTCTCCAGAGAGTGTAGACTGGTGGATATCATGATGCATAGCAATGCTGCGACAGGCAACCAAGCCTGACGGGATTCAGTTTTGACAGACAAGGCAGTGGAGGAGGGATGCGGCTCCTCTGTGCTCCTCGCAATACAAACAATGACAGCCAAACTAGTTAGCGTTCTGATCCGATCGAATTAACCTCATTCAAATCAATGAATCTATTATGTTGAGCCATGAATTAATCATCACAGACGAAGACTGTAGCCCAGACTAATGAGACAGCAGGAGAGTGGACCAACGGGCCAGCCGACCAACGGGCCTGCTGCTCAAATACTGTAACCAAGTCCTTTTTTCCCCATGGTGCTGTTCATATCACTGCTCACCATCCATCAATCGAAAAAATGTATTTGATATCAGCAGATGTCACAAAGTGCTATACAGAAACCCAGCCTAAAGCCCCAAACAGTAAGCAATGCAGCTGTAGAAGCACGGCGGCTAGGTAAAACTCCAGAGAGAGAGAGAGAGAGAGAGAGAGAGAGAGAGAGAGAGTCTGGGACAAGGTAGCACATCCGGTGAACTAGTCAGGGTTCCATAGCTGCAGGCAGAAGATTTGAAACTGGCGTAGCGGCACGACCTGGTGGACTGGGGACGGCCAGGAGTCATCAGGCCAGGTAGTCCTGAAGCATGGTCCTAGGGCTCAGGTCCTCCGTGAGGGGAGGGAGAGAGGCTGGCTGAGAGAATGACAAGAGTGTTGCCCCGGTGGCACATAATGCACATCACAGCTACCCTCCTGTAGGTTTTCACTATATCCCCAGTTGTAACTAACCTGATTTGATTTATTTATTTCACCTTTATTTAACCAGGTAGGCCAGATGAGAACAAGTTCTAATTTACAACTGCAACCTGATTCAGCTTATCAACCAGCTAATTATTAGAACCAGGTACGCTAGATTACAGTTGGAATGGAAACAGGACGGTAACTCTCCAGGAGCAGGGTTGGGCAGCCCTGCCCTATATAGTCCATTCTGGATGCAACCATGGAGATGACATGCCTCAGTGCTGTAGAACCTAGAGGGTTCTTAGATTCCTTCTTAGAACCGTCTGTACTGGACTATCTTTGGCAGAGCTTCCTCTAACCTCCCTTGGCAACTGCAGCAGTGAATAGAGATACAGAGGGAGGTGGGATTAGTAACATGTCATGGGTGATGTAGTATAGAAACACTGCCTCTGGCCTTACATGTTGGGCACATTTTGAAATATGAACTCCTGGAGAGAGAAAGAGAGAGGGAGAGAGGGATAGAGAGAATAAGAGAGATTATTAAATAACCACCATGCACTACTGCAGCTATTCTCTATCAGCTGAGGTACTTCATCTGCTCCTTTTACAAAATGACCCTGTTATTTAAAACGGTCTCCAGAATGTCTAATCAGCTTTGCAGCAAAATGTCAGTGAAAGGTATTGGGCACTAAGGTCCACGACGCTCAAAACACCCCAGAACACGGTCATGTGTTTGCTTGTTTTCTTTTGACAGTGCAATTAGTATTAATTTGCATTCCGGTCTGATTTAAACATTTACAAGTGGCTCGCTCTCAAGTTGTTAAACATCTAGGGCTAATTAAGAGAAGGATAAGCTTATTAAGTAAAATAATGAATGGGGAGTTAGAGGGTGAGACACACAGCCTTCTAACTAGCAAGAAGCATGGATCATTCAGCAGAGATGTGAAAATGTATAGAGGGAGGCAAACAGAGAGATAAACATCAAGCTGACAAAGAAATACAGAGAGATACATCAAGCAGACAGAGAGATACATCAAGCAGACAGAGACACAGAGAGATAGATCAAGCTGACAAAGAAATACAGAGAGATACATCAAGCAGACAGAGAGACACAAAGAGATACATCAAGCAGACAGAGAGATACATCAAGCAGACAGAGACACAGAGAGATAGATCAAGCAGACAGAGAGACACAGAGAGATACATCAAGCAGACAGAGAGACACAGAGAGATACATCAAGCAGACAGAGAGATACATCAAGCAGACAGAAAGACACAGAGAGATACATCAAGCAGACAGAGAGACACAAAGAGATACATCAAGCAGACAGAGACACAGAGAGATACATCAAGCAGACAGAGAGATACATCAAGCAGACAGAGAGACACAAAGAGATACATCAAGCAGACAGAGAGACACAGAGAGATGCATCAAGCAGACAGAGAGACACAGAGAGATACATCAAGCAGACAGAGAGACACAGAGCGATACATCAAGCAGACAGAGAGACACAGAGCGATACATCAAGCAGACAGAGAGACACAGAGAGATGCATCAAGCAGACAGAGAGACACAGAGCGATACATCAAGCAGACAGAGAGACACAGAGAGATGCATCAAGCAGACAGAGAGACACAGAGGGATGCACCAAGCAGACAGAGAGACACAGAGAGATGCATCAAGCAGACAGAGAGACACAGAGAGATACATCAAGCAGACAGAGAGACACAGAGAGATGCATCAAGCAGACAGAGAGACACAGAGAGATGCACCAAGCAGACAGAGAGACACAGAGAGATACATCAAGCAGACAGAGAGATACATCAAGCAGACAGAGAGACACAAAGAGATACATCAAGGATGTAAGGATGAATCCATGTAATGTGTGGAGGGAGGGAGACAAAGAAATGGCTCATTATATCAATATGTTACATTTGTTAAATGCGTTTTGCTATATGGATTGTTTTCATTGATTGGCATATTGAAGGATGCGAAAGAGAAGAAAGGGAAGAAAAAATAACTATATGAGAGAGGATGAGAGGGCTACATCTGAGAGAGAGAGAGAGAGGAGGAGGGATAGATTACAAATGGAGAAGTGCAGAGGAATGAGAGAATCCATGGTCTACTTTGATAATTACTTGACATTTATAATTAAAATATGTGCATCCAGCTAGAAGAGCGTTGAGATGAAGTACAGTAGTAGAGAGGGCTAGATGAGAGCGAGAGAGAAAGAGAACAGCTCTTGTTAAAGGCCCAGTGCAGTCAAAAACGCAATTTTCCTGTGTTTTATATACTGTATATTTTCACACTATGAGGTTGTATAATAATATTGTGAAAATTATGATAATGCCCTTTTAGTGTAAGAACTGTTCAAAAAGACTACCTGTAATCTCAGCCTGTTTTGGTGGGATGGAGTTGTGGCCTGTCTGGTGACATCACCAAGGCTGTTAATTAGTTAGTAGAACAATAAGAAAGAGTTCCAAACCTCTCTGCCAATAACAACTCGTTGTTTCGTTGTCTCCTCCCCACTCAGACCACTCCCACACAGACCTAGAGAAATTCTTGCTTGAGAAATGGATCTTTATTAGAAGCAATTTTTGTTTCTTGTTGACCGTTTTAATTTAAAACAATCACAGTAAGTTAATGGTTACCCAGAAATAACTTTAATGGCTGCATTGGACCTTTAGAAAGAAGACGTAGTGTGTAGTTGGCTGAGGATAGAAGACGTAGTGTGTAGTTGGCTGAGGATAGAAGACGTAGTGTGTAGTTGGCTGAGGATAGAAGACGTAGTGTGTAGTTGGCTGAGGATAGAAGACGTAGTGTAGTGTGTAGTTGGCTGAGGATAGAAGACGTAGTGTAGTGGTAGTTGGCTGAGGATAGAAGACGTAGTGTAGTGTGTAGTTGGCTGAGGATAGAAGACGTAGTGTGTAGTTGGCTGAGGATAGAAGACGTAGTGTGTAGTTGGCTGAGGATAGAAGACGTAGTGTGTAGTTGGCTGAGGATAGAAGACGTAGTGTGTAGTTGGCTGAGGATAGAAGACGTAGTGTGTAGTTGGCTGAGGATAGAAGACGTAGTGTAGTGTGTAGTTGGCTGAGGATAGAAGACGTAGTGTGTAGTTGGCTGAGGATAGAAGACGTAGTGTGTAGTTGGCTGAGGATAGAAGACGTAGTGTGTAGTTGGCTGAGGATAGAAGACGTAGTGTGTAGTTGGCTGAGGATAGAAGACGTAGTGTGTAGTTGGCTGAGGATAGAAGACGTAGTGTGTAGTTGGCTGAGGATAGAAGACGTAGTGTAGTGTGTAGTTGGCTGAGGATAGAAGACGTAGTGTAGTGTGTAGTTGGCTGAGGATAGAAGACGTAGTGTAGTGTGTAGTTGGCTGAGGATAGAAGACGTAGTGTGTAGTTGGCTGAGGATAGAAGACGTAGTGTGTAGTTGGCTGAGGATAGAAGACGTAGTGTGTAGTTGGCTGAGGATAGAAGACGTAGTGTGTAGTTGGCTGAGGATAGAAGACGTAGTGTAGTGTGTAGTTGGCTGAGGATAGAAGACGTAGTGTAGTGTGTAGTTGGCTGAGGATAGAAGACGTAGTGTAGTGTGTAGTTGGCTGAGGATAGAAGACGTAGTGTAGTGTGTAGTTGGCTGAGGATAGAAGACGTAGTGTAGTGTGTAGTTGGCTGAGGATAGAAGACGTAGTGTAGTGTGTAGTTGGCTGAGGATAGAAGACGTAGTGTGTAGTTGGCTGAGGATAGAAGACGTAGTGTGTAGTTGGCTGAGGATAGAAGACGTAGTGTGTAGTTGGCTGAGGATAGAAGACGTAGTGTGTAGTTGGCTGAGGATAGAAGACGTAGTGTAGTGTGTAGTTGGCTGAGGATAGAAGACGTAGTGTAGTGTGTAGTTGGCTGAGGATAGAAGACGTAGTGTGTAGTTGGCTGAGGATAGAAGACGTAGTGTGTAGTTGGCTGAGGATAGAAGACGTAGTGTGTAGTTGGCTGAGGATAGAAGACGTAGTGTACTGTGTAGTTGGCTGAGGATAGAAGACGTAGTGTAGTGTGTAGTTGGCTGAGCATAGAAGACGTAGTGTACTGTGTAGTTGGCTGAGGATAGAAGACGTAGTGTACTGTGTAGTTGGCTGAGGATAGAAGACGTAGTGTAGTGTGTAGTTGGCTGAGGATAGAAGACGTAGTGTAGTGTGTAGTTGGCTGAGGATAGAAGACGTAGTGTACTGTGTAGTTGGCTGAGGATAGAAGACGTAGTGTAGTGTGTAGTTGGCTGAGGATAGAAGACGTAGTGTGTAGTTGGCTGAGGATAGAAGACGTAGTGTACTGTGTAGTTGGCTGAAGAAAGAAAGAGGAGGGAAAGATAAATGAGAAGCTCTGTTAATGGATTGCAAATTCAAAGTCGTTTATGAAACGGAGACAGATACGACAGAACATCCACCCTCCCTCCCTCCCTCCCCCCTCCTCTCTCTCTCTCTCTTCTCTCTCTCTCCCCCTCCCTCTGTGGTCTGTAAACCTGGTACACTATATTTCTCCCACTCTCTGCTGCAGTCGGCGAAAAAAATAACGCTTGGACCTGTTCACTTTAACACTTACGTTTAACCCGCCACTGCTGTCACCGTTTAGTTTGTTGTTTTAACCGCTGAAGGGTAACCGGGTCCGTTTAGAATTCCGTCGTTCAAATGCGGAGTTGACAACACGCGCCTCGTTAACAGACAGTGCGAGAGGAGAGCTGGCAGGAATAGACAACTGTGGCATGTTCATTTATTGCGGCGGTCGGTCCTACACAACATGTACACTACCTAACGTGGATTTTAATTAAATCATGGTGCAAAATCTTCGGGGAGAGCAGTGAGGGTGTAGGGAATTGGATAGGGCAAGGGCAGATGAGTATTTAAAACGAGCACGGTTGAACAGAATAGGTTACCGTCGGATGTATTCCTATTTCGCTCTAAATTATTTATAATATTTTACTAAGGTGGAGAGGAGGACTGTATCTAGCCCCCTGCTCTTCTCTCGCCGTTATCTCTGTGTGTTTCCCTTGACTTTGCAGCCGCGCGCTCTCAGTGATAGGATCTATTTCAGAACCTTGGACAGCGGAAATACTGATACAAAGAATGTTCGGAGGATATAAACCATTCTATACCACTGCAACGTTTTCTGGTTGCTATTCATATCGAGCGATTAAGTTCAATTAACAGACTTCCAACCTGCATGTATCGTTAATTGACCTTTATATGTCTGTTCATTTCAATTTAACCTACTCTCACCCGGCTATTGATTGCAAGAGGATGTCTATCTGCAAATGATATCCAGCTGGCTGTAGTTATAGGCTGCTGTGGATTTGGGTCGTGTTTATAATATTGTACCGAAACCAAAACATGTTGAGTGCAAAGACAGAGGAATAATAATTTAGAGACAGAAAAACATCCTTTTGTGTAGGTTGCGCAGATTAAACAGTACCATTTATTTACAGACAAAAACCAAGTTACCCTTCAGTAGAACTAGGGTTGAGATAGGTTATAAAAATAGTTTATTTTGTCACGACAAAAAACACACTTACAAGAGACTTCACGCAGCAACAGCAGAACAATATCAGAGGAGAATAGTCACCAAGACAATTCTCAACCATCAACAGCATACAACATATTTTTTTTAACCTTTAAAACACTCTAAAACTTCCACAATGGCGGTGTCCTGTCAAAGTCTACCCGGGAGTCGACGCTCCATCATTGGCCAGACATTGATGTTCGCCTCGCTGACTTTACTCCTCTCTTGGTCCTGCCCGGCTCTAGGCAAGAAGAAGCTCTACATCGGTGCCCTCTTCCCGATGAGCGGAGGCTGGCCCGGGGGCCAAGCATGCCTCCCTTCCGCTCAGATGGCCCTCGACTTGGTGAACAAGAGAACGGATATACTGCCGGAGTACGAACTTGAACTGATCCACTACGATAGCATGGTGAGTAGCCTAGCCTATGCTAACCTAACCGCAAAGAAGTGCATTGACTGCATGATTTCTGCAGAAACATCAATTTATCCCAGTGTGGTTTATGGTTGCGTTAATAATTCAGACTGGATCATTATTCGTAGTAGAACAGCATTGCTTCATAATGGCTTGCTTTTACTGCAACTTTGTTTTGCTTATATTTGCATAATATGAATACCAAGTCTGTGTTCATCTATGTCATGCGTGCCGTAATTGGGATAATAAGCTGCCCTTTATGAATTCGTAAATTTCCTCAGTTGTTTTTAATGAGCTCCAATAGACTGTGTTTATTTTATTCATGTTCTCTAAGATGCCCCCCCCCCCCCTCCCCCATTTAACAGGTTTTTCTAGTAAACTGTAAAAATGTATTACCTTTGAATTAATGTGCCATGAACATAACAAGTCATGATGCTTTCATCTGACAGTCAAACAACTAACTTTAAAAAGTATGTTACCTTCGCACGTTCATCCAAAAAAATTCCAGCATCCAAACAGTGCACCCGCCAACTTAACCTTCAATTCGCAGGTGGATAAAACTATGTGACCGAATAAAGCATCCAAGCTAGCGAAACAGTTTCCCTCTGTCTTAGTATATGTAGCTCATGTATCTGATGCTGTCTGACATGACATACTCTTTTTGGCCAGACAGCGTCAGATACATGGGCTAAACATACATGTCCTCTACCTCTACAACGGTGGCAGTATTATCAGCAGTACCTGTATTTTTACTTAAGAAATGCTTTAACTTATGTATATTTTCTGTTAAAATGAAATTTTCTTAATGTATTTTTATTTTCTCTGCCCCACTCTGAAAGAGCCTCATTGCTACAGCTTACAGTAATTTCAATAGATAGATAGATAGATAGATAGATAGATAGATAGATAGATAGATAGATAGATAGATAGATAGATAGATAGATGGATGGATGGATGGATGGATGGATGGATGGATGGATGGATGGATGGATGGATGGATTGATTGATGTATGGATGGATAGATAGATAGATGGATAGGTACTTTATTGATCCACGAGGGGAAATTTCTTCGTCAAGCAGCTACGAAAAAACACAGGGCAGGTGAAAATGCCAGAACGAAAATACACAAAAGACAGATACATGATACATAGAGCGGCAGTATGAAAAAGTATAAAAATACAAGAAGTCTGGAGTGCAAAAAAGCTATAAAAAGACATTTCATAGTATGGGTGAATGGCTGAATATGTACACTATACATTGTTAGGAGAAGAAAAAAAATACAAATATTGCTAGTTGATATAGATAAATAAGGAGTACAGTCGTATGCAAAAGTTTGGGCACCCCTCTGAGGCTGCATAATAATTTACTCTGTCGTCACAGAAAATGATCACAGTGGCATGCCATTCATATTCTAATAAAAGGTGAGTACTGGGGTATTGTCCAGACAAAGATTTTAGTGTAGCAATATTACGTTTTATTAAATCAGATGTGAAAAATAGGCTAAGCAAAAATTTGGGCACCCTTGTCATTCTGTTGATTTGAATACCTGTAACTACTTAGCACTGATTAATTGGAACACACAATTGGTTTGGTGAGCTCATTAAGCCTTGAACGTCATAGACAAGTGCATCCAATCATGAGAAAAGGTATTTAAGGTGGCCAATTGCAAGTTGTTGTTCTCTTTGACTCTCCTCTGAAGAGTGGCAACATGGGGGCCTCAAAACAACTTTCAAATGACCTGAAAACAAAGATTGTTCAACATTATGGTTTAGGGGAAGGCTACAAAAAGCTATTGCAGAGATGTAAGCTGTCAGTGTCTATGAGGAACATAGTGAGGAAATGGAAGACCACAGGCACAGTTCTTGTTAAGGCCAGAAGTGGCAGGCCAGGTCAAATATCGGAGAGGCAAAGGCGAAGGATGGTGAGAACGGTCAAAAACAGCCCACAGACCACCTCCAAAGACCTACAACATCATCTTGCTTCAGATGGTGTCACTGTGCATCTTTCAACAATTCAGCGCACTTTGCACAAGGAGAAGCTGTACGGGAGAGTGATGCGGAAGAAGCCTTTTCTGCACACACGCCACAAACGCACATTTGGACAAGCCAGCTTCATTTTGGAATAAGGTGCTGTGGACACTTGCTACCCACAGTAAAATTTGGTGGGGGTTGCATCATGCTGTGGGGCTGTGTGGCCAGTGCTGGTACTGGGAATCTTGTTAAAGTTGAGGGTCGCATGGATTCCACTCAATATCAGCAGATTCTTGGGAATAATGTTGAAGAATCAGTCACAAAGTTGCAGTTACTCCGGGGCTGGATATTTCAATAAGACAACGACCCAAAACACTGCTCAAAATCTACCCGGACATTTATGCAGAGGAACAAGTACAATGTTCTGGAATGGGCATCCCAGTCCCCAGACCTGAATATCATTGAGAATCTGTGGGATGATTTGAAGCGGGCTGTCCATGCTCGGCAACCATCAAACCTAACTGAACTGGAGATGTTTTGTAAGGAGGAATGGTCCAAAATACCTTCATCCAGAATCCAGACACTCATTAGAGGCTATAGGAAGCGTCTAGAGGCTGTTATTTTAGCAAAAGGAGGCTCTACTAAATATTGATGTGATTTTTCTGTTGGGGCCCAAATTTATGCACCTGTCTAATTTCGTTTTGATGCATATTGCATGTTTTCTGTTAATCCAATGAACCTAATTTCACTACTGAAATATTACTGTGTCCATCAGTTATTTGATAGATCAAAATGAAATTGCTGATCCAAACACCCAATTATTTAGAAATGGAAATCATGGAAATTGTCAGGGGTGCCCAAACTTTTGCATACAACTGTATTTGCATGGTTAACTATACTATACAGGTCGATGGCAGAGAAATACATAAATAGCTAAAAGTGTGTATGATATAAGTGAGGGTAATAATAGTTGACTTAATATACAGTCAGGTTAAGTGAATATTTTGCATGGTTAAATTAGCTGTACAGGTAAATATACAGTTAAATTTACAGGTAAGTGAATATTTGCATGGTTACATTAACTGTACAGGTAAATGACAGGAAGAGATACACACATTTAGCTATTTAAGTATGATATAATTTAGGGTAATAATAGTAATTCCCTTAAAATACAGTCCTTAGTGTGCAGGGTTTAATTACAGATAAATGCACGTATTGCACATTCAATATACTAAAAGCAATGAAAAAAGATACAACTGACAGGATACTAATATGCATTCCTGAGTGAATGACTACGTAAGTTCAGTCCAACAATTACTTACAGTATTGCTTGTGATATGATATAACAACTGTACATGAATATGTATATACAGACCTGAATTAATAAATAAGTCCTGAGTTATTGAGTGATTACAGACCAGAGTTACTCACGGATGGATGCATAATTGTTAAACTAGGTCCTAACACCCCAACAGTTCCAGGTCTATGTTGCCGACGCCACGGCATGCAGTAGTTTACTGCACACGTTGAAGGACCTGAGCCTCCTCAGAAAGTAGAGTCGGCTCTGGCCCTTTTTGTACAGAGCCCCGGTGTTACCAGCCCATTCCAGCCTATTGTCCATATGGACTCCCAGGAACGTGTATGACCCAACCATTTCCACATCCATCCCCTGTATAGGGACTGCAGTCAGTTGTGCCTCGGCTCTCATGAAGTCCACCACCATCTCCTTTGTTTTGCTGATGTTGAGCTGAATGTGGTTCTGCTCACACCACAACACAAAGTCACTGATTGTGCTCCTATACTCCTCCTCCTGCCCACCCCTAATGCACCTTACAATTGCGGAGTCATCTGAGAACTTCTGTAGGTGGCATGTTTCAGAGTTATATCTGAAGTCCGAGGTGTAGAGGGTGAACAGGAAGGGGGACAGGACCGTTCCCTGGGGGGCCCCTGTGTTGCTCACTGTCCGTTCTGACACACAGCACACCGTTCTGTAGTCGCACAAACTGTGGCCTACCGGTCAGGTAGTCCGTGACCCAGGAGACTAAGGATGCTTCCACTTTCATGGAGCTGAATGGTGTTGAAGGCACTGGAAAAGTCCAAAAACATAACCCTCACAGTGCAACCTGTGTTGTCCAGGTGAGAGTAGGCCCTCTGCAGAAGGTAGATGATTGCATCATCCACCCCGATGTTGCGCTTATATGCGAACTGCAGGAGGTCCAGTGATGTACACACCAGGGGTCTTCATGATGTGGGATGTTAGCGCTAAAGGTCTGAAGTCATTCAGGACAGTGGGGTGCACCTTCTTGGGCACTGGGACCAGGAAGGATGTTTTCCACAGCACAGGGACCCTTTCCAGGCTCAGGCTAAGGTTGAAGGGGCGCTGGAGTATTCCGCACAGTTGGTCAGCACAGACCCTAAACACCCTTGAGATGATGCCATCAGGGCCCGCCGCTTTCCACTGATGTAGTCTCTCCAGCTCTCTCCTCACTTGGTTGGTGGTGAAAGCCAGCCCAGGTGGGGAGGTGGGGGGAAGGGAGGTGTTGAGGATCAGTCCAGAGGTGGGGGGGGAGGGAGGTGTTGCAGATCAGTCCAGATGGAGCGGGGGTGGAGGTAGGGAGGGGGTCGCTGATTGTCTCAACAGAGGTGTTGTGAGCAAAGTGGGGGTGGGATAGCCGTGAGGGTGTGTGGTCTGGGGAGCTGGAGGGGAGGTGGACAGGGCCAGTATCGAACCTGTTAAAAAATGTGTTCAGCTCATTGGCTCTGTCCTGGGTCCCCTCCGTCTGCCCACTGTTTGACTTTTTGAAGCCAGTGATATTTCTCATACCGTTCCACACCTCTCTCACCTGACTCTGCCTCAGCTTGTCCTCCATCTTCTCCTTATACCCTCTCTTCCCCTCAGCAAATCCGCAACTTCAGCTCCCTCTGGACGCATTTCAATTTGTCCCTGTCCCCCTCCTTGAAGGCCCTCTTCTTCTCATTCAGCAGGGCCTTCAAGTCGCTGGTGACCCAGGGTTTATTATTTGGAAAACAGCGTACCTTCCTGGTGGGTACAGTGTCGTCTACACAAATATTTATATAGTCCGTTATGCAGTCAGTAAGTCCATCAATGTCCTCCCCATGAGCCTCACAGAGCACATCCCAGTCTGTTGTTTCAAAGCAGTCCTGTCCTGTCTCATCTCCTAATGGTCCTAGTTGTCGCAGGCTGCTGTTGGACCATAGGCCTGTAGAGTGGAGTGAGGTGGACAAGGTTGTGATCTGGTCTACCGAGGGGAGGGAGTGCAGTGAAGTTGTATGCATCCTTCACATTAGCATATAACAAGTCCAGAGTTTTATTATTCCTGGTTGGGCACTTCATGAACTGTTTGAACGTGGGCAGCGTTGAAGAGAGAGATGCATGGTTAAAATCCCCCGAAATGGCACAGAAAGCACTAGGATGCGCGGTCTGTAACCTCGCAATAACAGAGTGGATGACTTCACACACTGTGTTTGCGTCAGCAATAACAGCGATGGCCGCCGTGAATTCCCTTAGCAAACAGTAGGGTCTCAGGCTAACGGCTAACAGCTCAATGTCCGGGCTACAAAACTGTTCCTTAACAGTAATATGTCTTGGATTATACCATCTGTTGTTAACTAATAAAGTCAGCCCCCCTACTTTACCCTTACCGGAAGAAACGCTATTCCTGTCCGCTCTGATGGTCTGGAAACTGCCGACAGTGACGTTCTCTATGGGGATGCTATCATTCAGCCATGTTTCAGTAAAACACAATAGGCTAGCTTCCCGGTAGTCTCTTTGTCCATGAACCAGACCCTGAAGCTCGTCCATCTTGTTATACAGGGATCTCACGTTGCCCATAATGATAGACGGTATAGCCGGCTTGTATTTCCCAAAATTTGCTTTACACTTCAATCCCGCCCTGCGTCCACGGCGTCGCCTTTTCATCTCCGAAATATCAAACTTTTTCCCAGCAGCTCTGCGTGTGCTAAATCCAGGACCTGGGCTCGGTTGTAAATAATTGAGGACTCGCGTGTACGTTTGGCGCTGAGAAAAATTAAAAGTGCCTCAGTGATAAAAACGACCGCTGAAACCTTCGTAAAACAGTAGCACTCCAAAATCCTGAACTATTATAGTTCAACTGTTGCAAAAAAAACTCACGAAAAACTCACGAAAAACATACTAAAACAACAATTAACGCACGAAGCTGCTTAACAGGCGACCACACAGGGCGGAAATGAAAGCCATATCGAGTGAAACAATGCACAGGAACTCTGTCAGGGTGGAATAATACATTATTATGAATCAGTCCCATTGTTTCTACTATGAGATAAACCTGGGTTATATTAATATTGATATGAAATATACTGTATATACAGTACCAGTCAAAAGTTTTGACACACCTACTCATTTAAGGGTTTTTCTTTATTTTAACTATTTTCTACATTGTAGAATAATAGTGAAGACATCAACATTATGAAATAACACACAGGGAATCATGTAGTAACCAAAGAAAAGTGTTAAACACATCAAAATACAGTATATTCTTCAAAGTAGCCACCCTTTCCTTGATGACAGCTTTGAACACTCTTGACATTCTCTCAACCAGCTTCATGAGGTAGTCACCTGGAATGCATTTCAATTAACAGGTGTGCCTTGTTAAAAGTTAATTTGTGGATTTTTTTTTCCTTCTTAATGCATTTGAGCCAATCAGTTGTGTTGTGACAAGGTATGGGTGGTAATACAGAAGACAGCTCTAGGCCTAAAACCCCAAGTCCATATTATGGCAAGAACAGCTCGAATCATTACTATAAGACATGAAGGTAAGTGAAGAACTTTGAACGTTTCTTAAAGTGCAGTCACAAAAACCATCAAGCGCTGTGATTAAATACTTTTTTAAAAATATGCCCAACTCACTAGAACCCTTGATGATGTGAGGCCTGAAGAAATTGCCTCGTCTGCCTACTGGTAAGTACGCCACTGCTGAGACGGGCTAATGCCCTTAGTAGAAAATGTATTTTATGAGCAACTTGCATCCTTATGTAGCCTGTGTTATTCTGTTGAATAGAATCAGAATCACCTTTTTTCAAGTACAACGACATGGACCAGGAAAATAAACAGAATATACAGACAAATTGCATATTGTAGGGGAGTGTTGTCTCTCTGTCTCTCTGTCTCTCTACCATTACGCCTCTTCCCATCTGCGTCCCTCTTCCCCTTCACAGGAGAGAGATGCCAACACACTACCACACTCAGTCTGTTAATAGTTATATGCACTGCGACTGGCTGGTGTTGCTAAGAGCATTGCTCTGATTGGTTAAAACTGCTCTGCATCGGAACCCTACTTCAAAAGACTGGGGGGGTGTAGAAAAGGAATGGGGGTGGTTAGATGTTGGCATGACAACATTAACCAAGACAACTGCAATTCAAACAAACAAAGAACTACAGATTTCTCTCCAAGAACAGGGAAAGATTGTGCACTGACTATCATTGATTTAACTAAGAAACCGATGGGTTGAGAGATGATGTGAGCCTGTTCGTTGTGGGAAACTCCTATTGAGTGTTCAGTGTAATTAGCCAAATGTAAGAAGTACCTCTGGTCAGGCCGTCATCCATCATAGGCCCTTACAAAGTGCCTTCCCGTGGTCGGCTGTATGACGTCGTCCCCGCGGACCTGAGCTCTAACGGATCTGCCGACTGATTAGGGATGCAACACCACGGACAGCGACACAGATAAAGTGCCTGTTACTGCATCCCAAGTGGCTCCCTATTCCCTATGTAGTGCACTATGTAGTGTAGAGCCCATTGGGCTCATGGTGAAAAGTAGTGCACTACATATGGACTAGGGTGCCATTTGGGACACAGCCCCTGTGTCATCATCAGGAGGCAAACCAACCAGAAAATATTCCTTCCTTCCCGCTAGTGGATATGGTTATTCCCCAAACCTTGACCTGGACCTTCACAAAAGCTCATTAAATGTCCATCCAGGCCCTATGTTCATTAAAGTTGAAGACACATCCCCAGTGTATGTGGGTGTGGGTCCAGAGTGTCAGGGTTAGATCAGTGAGAACACTCCCCATTAATATAGCTTTGGATTAGTGGCATTATTTATTTGATTTGGTTAGTTCGTTTTAGGGGTAAGCAATAGCAATAATGTCTAAAGGCTGCATTTATTTCTAAGTGTAGGTTGATGGAGCTTTATTTCTAAGTGTAGGTTGATGGAGTTTTATTTCTAAGTGTAGGATGGATGGAGTTTTATTTCTAAGTGTAGGATGGATGGAGTTTTATTTCTAAGTGTAGGATGGATGGAGTTTTATTTCTAAGTGTAGGTTGATGGAGTTTTATTTCTAAGTGTAGGATGATGGAGTTTTATTTCTAAGTGTAGGATGATGGAGTTTTATTTTTATTCATCTACTATTTTGTGTTTTTTCTTGTCTGTACATAATGTTTCCTATGACCGTAAAGAACGTCTGGACATCAGAACAGCGATCACTAACCTCGATTTGAGGTTAGTGATTTCAACTACTCGGAGGCGCAGGACATACTCCTCACTCCGGACCAGGACCCTTTTCTCGAGACATGGAAAAGCTAGAGGCAAAAAAACAAAAAACACATTTACTCCACACACAGACATGCATAATAAGCTCTCCCTCGCCCTCCATTTAGTAAATCATACTAAGGTCTCCCTCGCCCTCCATTTAGGAAATCATACTAAGCTCTCCCTCGCCCTCCATTTAGTAAATCATACTAAGCTCTCCCTCGCCCTCCATTTAGTAAATCATACTAAGCTCTCCCTCGCCCTCCATTTGGCAAATCATACTAAGCTCTCCCTCGCCCTCCATTTAGTAAATCATACTAAGCTCTCCCTCGCCCTCCATTTAGTAAATCATACTAAGCTCTCCCTCGCCCTCCATTTAGGAAATCATACTAAGGTCTCCCTCGCCCTCCATTTAGGAAATCATACTAAGGTCTCCCTCGCCCTCCATTTAGGAAATCATACTAAGCTCTCCCTCGCCCTCCATTTAGTAAATCATACTAAGCTCTCCCTCGCCCTCCATTTGGCAAATCATACTAAGCTCTCCCTCGCCCTCCATTTGGCAAATCATACTAAGCTCTCCCTCGCCCTCCATTTAGGAAACAGCACAGACATTACATTTCATTATCAAGTCCCACCAGAACAGCACAGACATTACATTTCATTATCAAGTCCCACCAGAACAGCACAGACATTACATTTCATTATCAAGTCCCACCAGAACAGCACAGACATTACATTTCATTATCAAGTCCCACCAGAACAGCACAGGCATTACATTTCATTATCAAGTCCCACCAGAACAGCACAGACATTACATTTCATTATCAAGTCCCACCAGAACAGCACAGACATTACATTTCAGTCAGCATCGCCTTGATTTTTCACATTTACACCACCAGTTCCCAGTGACGCTCTCTTTGGGTGCTGCCTCTGGATGCTGTTCTGCCCGATCACCAGTTACCAATTCCCCTGTGCTGTCTCGGCTTCTAACAGTCAAAGCTCTCCATCAGTATGTTCTGGCTCGTATAAATATGGTTCTGCAAAGTATGCATCCTCTTGAGGCTCGTAGCTGTCCGACTCATACATTTTTTTGATTTAGATTGAATTATATTTGGCAGTGTAGCAATTGAAAGCCGTGTCTGCACTGTGCTATCCTCGAGAACCAGGCCTAGGAGAGTCTAGTTTCTCGTCAGAGATCACATTTATTTTGGGAGATTGCAAAATATAACATTTTCATTCAAGACAGGACAAAGATATTGTTTCAGTTGATAATAAAACATGTTTAGTTTAGTTATTTCTTCCTAAATTTATTTATTTAACTTTCTAGCTAGTCAAGCTAGCTTGTACTGCAAGCTAGGCTAGGTTGAATATACCACTGTAGCTCGCAACCTTCACCTAATAATTATCTTCAAAAACAAACATTACTATCACAATAAACTTAAACAGTCATATAATATAATTGGCTTAACAGCCAATGTGTATTATTTAAAATTACTATTAAAATAGTACTCACTCAATAGGAATGGGTAAGTGTTTACAAGTTGCTAGCTATCCCATAAAGCCATCACCTAAAACCATATTTTAATCTTCTCTGCGGTTATGGAACCCTGACCTGTTCATTGGACGTGCCACCTTGTCCCAGACCCGCTGTTTTCATCTCGCTCTCTCTCTACTGTACCTGCGCTCTATTGCACTGAAAAGCCAAGTGACATTAACTCCTTATGTATTTACCTGTTGCAACCTCCACAACTACTATTATTATTATTTGACCCTGCTGGTCATCTATGAACATTTGAACATCTTGGGAGAAAGAACTGGCCTTAATGGCCATGAATTGTTATAATCTCCACCCGGCACAGCCAGAAGAGGACTGGCACCCCTCAGAGCCTAGGTTTCTTCCTAGGTTTTGCGTTTCTAGGGAGCTTTTCCTAGCCACCGTGCTTCTACATCTGCATTGCTTGCTGTTTGGGGTTTTAGGCTGGGTTTCTGTATAGCACTTTGTGACATCGGCTGATGTAAAAAGGGCTTCATAAATACATTTGATTTGATTTGATTCTCTGGTTTACTAACTTCCTGTTCTTCAATGGACTCTAGCTGGACTGAAGGTGACGCAAAGTTTGGAAAATGTAAAAGTATGTGGTGTCCGTCACACAACAGAGCCTTCAACCGGTGGACGTCCCCATTAAAATGCATGACATCCGGCACAACATAACAGAGTGCTTATGGGCAATGTGAACGAGACTTGTGACAGGCATGTGACGAATAAAATGTTATTTGATTTGATTTTATCATAGCCCCTTTGACCCTCTCTCTCTCTCTCTCTCTCTCTCTCTCTCTCTCTCTCTCTCTCTCTCTGTCTCTGTCTCTGTCTCTGTCTCTGTCTCTGTCTCTCTCTGTCTCTGTCTCTCTCTCTCTCTCTCATCTGATATATTTAAAGGCCTCCTGTACTGTCAAGCTGTTTTCAAATAGTCAACATCAGAGAATTAACGGGATTTGAAGTGTTCTTCTCTAGCCTATTCACATTGAAAGTCTCTGTGAACGAAAAGAATCGTGCTGTTCCAGTCCAGATGAGTCTTTACAATGCCACTGATACTTCATCCAAATATTTAACAGCTGCTTGTCATTCCTCTCGGGAGTCTGTAGAAATATTAACATTCAGAACAATCTAAAATTTGCTTCATAATGACTGTGTCTCTCTCTGTCTCTACCCTTCACTCAGGGAAGCAGTGGCGCTCAATCCTGAACTGTTGAAAATACAAAAAGACCCACCTAGTTTGTGCTGCCGTTTTTTCTCTCTCTCTGTAGCCTATGTGTGTGTTGTTGGGTTCACTCAATTTCATGTGTTTGGCCCCAGCTGCACATGGAATGGAAGCCCCTTTCACAAGCAGCAACAGCATGTCAAAGGCGGGTAAAACATTCTGCTGATTGCCTCGAGGGAGTCTAGGGAGCTACACTAACAGGGACTCACAAGCCCCAAACACGCCACTGACTCAACAAGCCCCAAACACGCCACTGACTCAACAAGCCCCAAACACGCCACTGACTCAACAAGCCCCAAACACGCCACTGACTCAACAAGCCCCAAACACGCCACTGACTCAACAAGTCCCAAACACGCCACTGACTCAACAAGCCCCAAACACGCCACTGAGTCAACAAGCCCCAAACACGCCACTTACTCAACAAGCCCCCAACACCCCACTGACTCAACAAGCCCCAAACACGCCACTTACTCAACAAGCCCCCAACACCCCACTGACTCAACAAGCCCCAAACACGCCACTGACTCAACAAGCCCCAAACACACCACTGACTCAACAAGCCCCAAACACGCCACTGACTCAACAAGCCCCAAACACGCCACTGACTCAACAAGCCCCAAACACGCCACTGACTCAACAAGCTTCAAACACGCCACTGACTCAACAAGCTCCAAACACGCCACTGACTCAACAAGCCCCAAACCACTGACTCAACAAGCACCAAACACACCACTGACTCAACAAGCTCCAAACACTCCACTGACTCAACAAGCTCCAAACACGCCACTGACTCAACAAGCCCCAAACAGGCCACTGACTCAACAAGCCCAAAACCACTGACTCAACAAGCTCCAAACACGCCACTGACTCAACAAGCCCCAAACACGCCACTGACTCAACAAGCCCCAAACCACTGATTCAACAAGCTCCAAACATGCCACTGACTCAACAAGCCCCAAACCACTGACTCAACAAGCTCCAAACACGCCACTGATTCAACAAGCCCCAAACACGCCACTGACTCAACAAGCCCCAAACCACTGACTCAACAAGCTCCAAACACGCCACTGACTCAACAAGCTCCAAACACGCCACTGACTCAACAAGCTCCAAACACGCCACTGACTCAACAAGCCCCAAACCACTGCCTCAACAAGCTCCAAACACGCCACTGACTCAACAAGCTCCAAACACGCCACTGACTCAACAAGTCCCAAACCACTGCCTCAACAAGCCTGCTAATTGGTATTTGGAGTACTTATTAATAACCAGCGTGCCGAATGAAACCCGTCGCAATGACGAGTAGGCTACCCTTGGGCTGTGTCCCAAATGCCACTCTATTCCCTGTATATTAAACTACTTTTGACCAGGGCCCATAGGGCACTATGTAGGTGTATGGAATAGGGTGTCATTTGGGACAAAGTCTAGCAGTCATTTGAACTTTTCCCCTTGCTCATAATTGAGCCCAATAATGTCACATTAGCCTTGTGTCTTTCACATGGAATGGGTTTAATGTGGACATGAGGAAGGGCTTTAGGGTGGAAAGCAATCAATGAATACACTAGATAGAGCAAGAGGATCATTGACTTCTCTTTCTGCGTCCCAAATGGAACCATATTCCCTGTATAGTGAATTACTTTAGACCAGGGCCCATAAGGAATGGGGCCAATAAGGCTCTGGTCAAAAGTAGCTCTGCCTCTAGGTGATTATAGGCCACAGTAGTAGGGCAACACTGACTGTGGTTAAGTAAGGGGAAAATCTGTTGCCTCGGGCCAATGCGAACTCGATTTGTATGATTTCACAAATCAAACTAAATCAGGTTCCGCTGTATAATCATTTTGAAGTAATTTCTCTCTATGTGCCGTCGCCAGAATACATGCCTAGTGAGGCTACTGTTTGGCCTGTTGGCCAGTGCCCTATCCAATGCTGTCCCAAATGGCACCCTGTTGCCTCTATAGGGCCCATAGGACTCTGGTCAAAAGTAGTGCACAAAAACATGTAAGGGAATAGGGTGCCATTTGGGACTCAGACTGTTATCCCACTGTCTCCTGCAGTTTACATAATGTTGGTTTCAAGCCTCCCAAACAACCAAATGATTAATGATCACTTTAACCCACAACCGTTATCATTTCAATTGAATATCGATTTTTCATTGACTGTAATTTGAGAATTAAAATGAAGAAATCCCTCGCCACCATTGGTTAGGCTTGGATCCAAGACAAGAGACTGACTGCTTGTTGGGGAAATGTTGTCCCTGAAAAACACGTCAATCCCAAATAGCATCTTATTGCTTATATAGTGTATTACTTTTGGTCTAAAATAGTGCACAATATAGGGAATAGGGTGCAATTTGGGACTCCAATAATGTTGTTTCGGAGGACAAACCCAGGTGTCCTTTAGATGAGACTCACCTTGTCTCTCTGTCTCTGGGCTTTCCTGTTAATTGGTGTTGTTGTGTGTAAACTAGTGTGAAATGAATCGCTGAGCCCCTCAATCTTCCCACAGTGCAGTTTAACATACAAATAGCACTTGTATGTTTATTTTTTTGTAATCAGTTTACCTCAATCTCTCCCTCTCTCTATACCCCCTCTGCTTTCCCTCTCTCCCTCTCTCCCTCTCTCTATACCCCCTCTGCTTTCCCTCTCTCCCTCTCTCCCTCTCTCTATACCCCCCACTGCTTCCCTCTCTCCCTCTCTACCTCTCTCCCTCTCTCTATACCCCCCACTGCTTTCCCTCTCTCCCTCTCTCTATACCCCCTCTGCTTTCCCTCTCTCCCTCTCTCCCTCTCTCTATACCCCCACTGCTTTCCCTCTCTCCCTCTCTCCCTCCCCTCACCTTCTCCCACATTCCCCATTCCGCACCCTCTCCCTTATTCCCCTCCTCTACCCCTCTCCCTTATTCCCCCTCCTCTACCCCTCTCCCTTATTCCCCTCCTCTACCCCTCTCCAAAATTTCCCCTCTTCCTCCTCTATTTACTATCCTCTGTTCTTCCTCCTCTATTTACTATTTCTCTGTTCTTCCTCCTCTATTTACTATTCCTCTGTTCCTCCTCCTCTATTTACTATTCCTCTGTTCCTCCTCCTCTATTTACTATTCCTCTGTTCCTCCTCTATTTACTATTCCTCTGTTCCTCCTCTATTTACTATTCCTCTGTTCCTCCTCTATTTACTATTCCTCTGTTCCTCCTCCTCTATTTACTATTCCTCTGTTCCTCCTCCTCTATTTACTATTCCTCTGTTCTTCCTCCTCTATTTACTATTCCTCTGTTCCTCCTCTATTTACTATTCCTCTGTTCCTCCTCTATTTACTATTCCTCTGTTCCTCCTCTATTTACTATTCCTCTGTTCCTCCTCTATTTACTATTCCTCTGTTCCTCCTCTATTTACTATTCCTCTGTTCCTCCTCTATTTACTATTCCTCTGTTCTTCCTCCTCTATTTACTATTCCTCTGTTCCTCCTCCTCTATTTACTATTCCTCTGTTCTTCCTCCTCTATTTACTATTCCTCTGTTCCTCCTCTATTTACTATTCCTCTGTTCCTCCTCTATTTACTATTCCTCTGTTCCTCCTCCTCTATTTACTATTCCTCTGTTCCTCCTCCTCTATTTACTATTCCTCTGTTCCTCCTCCTCTATTTACTATTCCTCTGTTCTTCCTCTATTTACTATTCCTCTGTTCCTCCTCTATTTACTATTCCTCTGTTCCTCCTCCTCTATTTACTATTCCTCTGTTCCTCCTCTATTTACTATTCCTCTGTTCCTCCTCTATTTACTATTCCTCTGTTCTTCCTCTATTTACTATTCCTCTGTTCCTCCTCTATTTACTATTCCTCTGTTCCTCCTCCTCTATTTACTATTCCTCTGTTCCTCCTCCTCTATTTACTATTCCTCTGTTCCTCCTCTATTTACTATTCCTCTGTTCCTCCTCCTCTATTTACTATTCCTCTGTTCCTCCTCTATTTACTATTCCTCTGTTCCTCCTCCTCTATTTACTATTCCTCTGTTCCTCCTCTATTTACTATTCCTCTGTTCTTCCTCCTCTATTTACTATTCCTCTGTTCCTCCTCCTCTATTTACTATTCCTCTGTTCCTCCTCTATTTACTATTCCTCTGTTCTTCCTCCTCTATTTACTATTCCTCTGTTCCTCCTCTATTTACTATTCCTCTGTTCCTCCTCTATTTACTATTCCTCTGTTCTTCCTCCTCTATTTACTATTCCTCTGTTCCTCCTCCTCTATTTACTATTCCTCTGTTCCTCCTCTATTTACTATTCCTCTGTTCCTCCTCTATTTACTATTCCTCTGTTCCTCCTCCTCTATTTACTATTCCTCTGTTCCTCCTCCTCTATTTACTATTCCCCTGTTCCACCTCTATTTACTATTCCTCTGTTCCCACTCCGTTATTCCTCATATTTTTACTGTTCACCTGTTCCCCATACAGTGTGATTAGATGGTTTACCCATGAAATAGTTTGGATCATATATATTGTCCCCTATACAGTGTGATCCAGGTGAAGCCACCAAGCTCCTGTATGACCTGCTCTACACTGAGCCCATCAAGATGGTCCTGATGCCTGGCTGCAGCTCGGTGTCCACTCTGGTGGCCGAGGCCGCTCGCATGTGGAACCTTATAGTGGTGAGTGTGGCTCTACTGTCTGTCTGTGTGTGTGTGTGTGTGTGTGTGTGTGTGTGTGTGTGTGTGTGTGTGTGTGTGTGTGTGTGTGTGTGTGTGTGTGTGTGTGTGTGTGTGTGTGTGTGTGTGTGTGTGTGTGTCTGTGTGTGTGTGTGTGTCTATCAGTTGTGTTAGATAGATACCACATCTATCTCCACCATAACAATCTTCTTCAGTAAATCCTTATGACAGGGTCCCCTACTTCACTTGGTACCGGATGTGAAAAACATTCATCATGAGCCTCCAGTGTCAGTCTGAGGCTGTGTCCCAAATGACAACCTATTCCCTATGAATAATTGGGGAATAGGGTGCCTCAGCCTCTAGCATACTAGTGGTGTCTAGAGTGAGGTTGAGTCAGAGTCATAGCTAGCATACTAGTGGTGTCTAGAGTGAGGTTGAGTCAGAGTCATAGCTAGCAGACTAGTGGTGTCTAGAGTGAGGTTGAGTCAGAGTCATAGCTAGCAGACTAGTGGTGTCTAGAGTGAGGTTGAGTCAGAGTCATAGCTAGCAGACTAGTGGTGTGTAGAGTGAGGTTGAGTCAGAGTCATAGCTAGCAGACTAGTGGTGTGTAGAGTGAGGTTGAGTCAGAGTCATAGCTAGCAGACTAGTGGTGTGTAGAGTGAGGTTGAGTCAGAGTCATAGCTAGCAGACTAGTGGTGTGTAGAGTGAGGTTGAGTCAGAGTCATAGCTAGCAGACTAGTGGTGTCTAGAGTGAGGTTGAGTCAGAGTCATAGCTAGCAGACTAGTGGTGTCTAGAGTGAGGTTGAGTCAGAGTCATAGCTAGCAGACTAGTGGTGTCTAGAGTGAGGTTGAGTCAGAGTCATAGCTAGCAGACTAGTGGTGTGTAGAGTGAGGTTGAGTCAGAGTCATAGCTAGCAGACTAGTGGTGTCTAGAGTGAGGTTGAGTCAGAGTCATAGCTAGCAGACTAGTGGTGTCTAGAGTGAGATTGAGTCAGAGTCATAGCTAGCAGACTAGTGGTGTGTAGAGTGAGGTTGAGTCAGAGTCATAGCTAGCAGACTAGTGGTGTCTAGAGTGAGGTTGAGTCAGAGTCATAGCTAGCAGACTAGTGGTGTGTAGAGTGAGGTTGAGTCAGAGTCATAGCTAGCAGACTAGTGGTGTGTAGAGTGAGGTTGAGTCAGAGTCATAGCTAGCAGACTAGTGGTGTGTAGAGTGAGGTTGAGTCAGAGTCATAGCTAGCATACTAGTGGTGTGTAGAGTGAGGTTGAGTCAGAGTCATAGCTAGCAGACTAGTGGTGTGTAGAGTGAGGTTGAGTCAGAGTCATAGCTAGCAGACTAGTGGTGTGTAGAGTGAGGTTGAGTCAGAGTCATAGCTAGCAGACTAGTGGTGTCTAGAGTGAGGTTGAGTCAGAGTCATAGCTAGCAGACTAGTGGTGTCTAGAGTGAGATTGAGTCAGAGTCATAGCTAGCAGACTAGTGGTGTGTAGAGTGAGGTTGAGTCAGAGTCATAGCTAGCAGACTAGTGGTGTCTAGAGTGAGGTTGAGTCAGAGTCATAGCTAGCAGACTAGTGGTGTGTAGAGTGAGGTTGAGTCAGAGTCATAGCTAGCAGACTAGTGGTGTGTAGAGTGAGGTTGAGTCAGAGTCATAGCTAGCAGACTAGTGGTGTGTAGAGTGAGGTTGAGTCAGAGTCATAGCTAGCAGACTAGTGGTGTCTAGAGTGAGGTTGAGTCAGAGTCATAGCTAGCAGACTAGTGGTGTGTAGAGTGAGGTTGAGTCAGAGTCATAGCTAGCAGACTAGTGGTGTCTAGAGTGAGGTTGAGTCAGAGTCATAGCTAGCAGACTAGTGGTGTGTAGAGTGAGGTTGAGTCAGAGTCATAGCTAGCAGACTAGTGGTGTGTAGAGTGAGGTTGAGTCAGAGTCATAGCTAGCAGACTAGTGGTGTCTAGAGTGAGGTTGAGTCAGAGTCATAGCTAGCAGACTAGTGGTGTGTAGAGTGAGGTTGAGTCAGAGTCATAGCTAGCAGACTAGTGGTGTCTAGAGTGAGGTTGAGTCAGAGTCATAGCTAGCAGACTAGTGGTGTCTAGAGTGAGATTGAGTCAGAGTCATAGCTAGCAGACTAGTGGTGTCTAGAGTGAGGTTGAGTCAGAGTCATAGCTAGCAGACTAGTGGTGTGTAGAGTGAGGTTGAGTCAGAGTCATAGCTAGCAGACTAGTGGTGTGTAGAGTGAGGTTGAGTCAGAGTCATAGCTAGCAGACTAGTGGTGTGTAGAGTGAGGTTGAGTCAGAGTCATAGCTAGCAGACTAGTGGTGTCTAGAGTGAGATTGAGTCAGAGTCATAGCTAGCAGACTAGTGGTGTCTAGAGTGAGATTAAGTCAGAGTCATAGCTAGCATACTAGTGGTGCCATGCAGACCTCTCTTACCACATAAATGTGAGTGTTTGGAGAAGGTGCTTAAAAAGGTGTGGGACCTGAAGTTGGAGATTGCTGAGTTTTTGCAAATGAAAGGAAAATATGTGGATTTCCCTCAACTGCAAGATAAAGAATGGTTGGCTGATTTTGCCTTCACCGTGGACATCATGGCCCTCATGAATGAAGTGAATTCCAAACGTCAAGGAAGGGCCTTTTTGTACATCAGATGTACAGCCTTGTCAAAGCCTTCAAGGGAAAATTACTCCTCCTGACCCGCCAAGTAGAAGCCAACAATCTCACCCACCTTCCGACATTACTAGTCTGTTCCCTATCAGATGACCAGCAGGAGAAGTATACATTGCTGCTGCGTGCTTTGAACAGTGAGTTTTCTCGTTGTTTTGAAGATTTCAAAGTGTTGGAAAATTACATGTTGTTGGTTTCCTCTCCTTTCACCTTCAATGTGGATAATGCTCCACTGACCTGCAACTTGAGCTTATCGATCTTTTAGAATATATATATTCTAATGTGTCCCTCCATGGAAAATAATTGCCCAGGCCTGGTTTAGAGTGAGGTTGTGTGTGGGCAGGGGGGTGTGGGAGACAGGGAAGCAGACACCTCAGATCCACTTAGCTGGAGAGGAGAGGAGAGTATCTGTCAGCCTAGAGGTAAGGGAAGCGTTCCAAGGACTCTGAACTACAAGGCCTTAATGCAATATAACAAGTGCCAAGGAGGTCAGAGGGAATAATAACACTGGTCTGTCCTTCCCAGTGTTTGAATTTCAAATGGCACCCTAGTGTACTACTTTTGACGAGAGCCCATAACATTTGCCTCTCACATTTGACAGCTAGTATTGAAGTTTCCCAAATGACATGATATGACTTTGTGTTGTGGTGTGAGCAGAACCACCTTCAGCTCAACATCAGCAAAACAAAGGAGATGGTGGTGGACTTCAGGAGAACCAAGGCCCAACTGACTGCAGTCCCTATGTGGAAATGGTTGGGTCATACAAGTCCCTGGGAGTCCATATGGACAACAGGCCGGAATGGGCTGGTAACACCGGGGCTTTGTACAAAAAGGGCCAGAGCCGACTCTACTTTCTGAGGAGGCTCAGGTCCTTCAACGTGTGCAGTAAACTACTGCATACCTTCTACCAGTCTGTGGTGGCCAGTGCCATCTTTTTTGCAGTGGTGTGCTGGGGCGCCAACATAAAGGCTGGTGATTATTAATTCAGGACTGTATATACATATTCATGTACAGTTGTTATATCATATCACATGCAATATTGTAAGTAATTCTTGGACTGAACTTACGTAGTCATTCACTCAGGAATGCATATTAGTATCCTGTCAGTTGTATCTTTTTTCATTGCTTTTAGTATATTGAATGTGCGATACGTGCATTTATCTGTAATTAAACCCTGCGCACTAAGGACTGTATTTTAAGGGAACTATTATTTTTACCCTAAATTATATCATACACACATTTAGCTATTTAAGTATCTCTTCCTGTCTTTTACCTGTACAGTTAATTTAACCATGCAAATATTCACTTACCTGTTCATTTAACCAGACTGTATATTAAGTAAACTATTATTACCCTCACTTATATCCTACGCACATTTAGCTATTTAAGTATTTCACTGCCTGTATAGTATAGATGACCATGCAAATATTCCTTACTTATCTATATCAACTTGCCACATTTTTTTCACCTGACACTGTAACAATGTATAGTGTACATATTCAGCCATTCACCCATACTATGCAATGTCTTTTAATAGCTTTTTGCACTCCAGACTATGTTTAAACTTTTTCATACTTCCGCACTATGTATCATGTATCTGTCTTTTGTGTATTTTCGTTCTGGCATTTTGCACCTGTGTTTTTTCGTAGCTGCTTGGTGAAGAAATTTACCCTCGGGGATCAATAAAGTGTCTGTCTGTCTGTCTGTCTGTCTGTCTGTCTGTCTGTCTGTCTGTCTGTCTGTCTGTCTGTGACCACTGTCCAGACTTGAAACACCTTTTACCTATTATTGTATATCTAGACTGCATATAGACACCTTTACGGAGGGATACAGGAATAGAAGGCTGATATTGGTTAGCTATTTGTAAACTAGATGCTGGGTGAGTATACGCCCCCATTCCTTCATTTTTCATGCAGTGCTATGTTGGTGTCATAATGAGGCGTCTCAGTCGGTTCCCACATCAGATTAATGACCCATGGCCGTGTCATAGTTAAATGTAATTATGCGTCCCAAATTGCACCATATACCCTATATAGTGCATTACTTTTTACCAGGGCCCGTATATGGCTGAGAGATGTTCTAGCAGGACCTAATTTACTGGGATATGGCTGAGAGATGTTCTAGCAGGACCTAATTTACTGGGATATGGCTGAGAGATGTTCTAGCAGGACCTAATTTACTGGGATATGGCTGAGAGATGTTCTAGCAGGACCTAATTTACTGGGATATGGCTGAGAGATGTTCTAGCAGGACCTAATTTACTGGGATATGGCTGCGAGATGTTCTAGCAGGACCTAATTTACTGGGATATGGCTGAGAGATGTTCTAGCAGGACCTAATTTACTGGGATATGGCTGAGAGATGTTCTAGCAGGACCTTCTTCTTCGTCTTCTTCTAGTTTTCTCTCTTCTTTAAATGTTTTCGTCTTTGTACTTCAGACATAATGAGGACACCCTAACACTTTTTCCTCTCCTCTCCTCTCCTCTCCTCTCCTCTCCTCTCCTCTCCTCTCCTCTCCTCTCCTCTCCTCTCCTCTCCTCTCCTCTCCTCTCCTCTCCTCTCCTCCTCCTCTCCTCTCCTCCTCCTCTCCTCTCCTCTTCTCCTCAGTTATCCTATGGTTCCAGTTCTCCAGCTCTCTCCAACCGTCAGCGCTTCCCAACGTTCTTCCGTACCCACCCGTCTGCCACCCTCCACAACCCCACCAGGGTTCAGCTCTTTCAGAAGTGGAAATGGACTAAGATCGCCACCATCCAGCAGACTACGGAAGTCTTCACCTCGGTGAGTGACAGGCATCTTTAAAAATATATTTTGGGGGGATTTTATTGTTTTCTGGACAGTGATAGTCTGAATATAGAGGGGGACAGATTCAGAGGAAAATAGAGAGGAAGGGTTGAGGCGGGGTTCATACCCACGTCAGCATGGGTATATGTGGTCCAGAGTCTGTGGGGCTAATCACTTGACCAAGCCCCTTTCTAAGTAAGGTGTTCTAGACTGGTCTTTGATGAACACAAGCCTTCTGGTTCCGGTGGCTTGCATTGAAACGTGTGGCCTCATCGACGCTTTCTTTTGCAAAATAACTATGAATTAACAGAGTTGTTTTCTAAAATGATCAATAGTAAACACATATTAAGATGTGGGGCATTCATTGTATGATAAGAAAAAACAAGCAGGTCTATTTCACTCCAGCAGATAGCATAATCTGTCCGTTCACAATTCAGCTGTGGGAACATGGCGGCTCTCAACTCCCGACAACAGAAAGAGTTGGTCGCCACTATTTGAGAGATTGTTCGTGAGAAGATTTCCTCTGCCCTCGACTTACAATTAATCTATCTCCTAAAGAGAAAACGGCATCACTTGAAAATCATTCCCTAAATTCAATGTGCGGGTCAAAGGACTTGAAAATGTTGTGGACGCGGGCAACCCAACTTCTTTCATGATTAACCCAACTTCTTTCAAGATTAACCCAACTTCCTTCATGAGCAATCTTTTCTATGAAGTGTTCGGGCAGGAGAAGCTGGGTCCCATGTTGCTGATTAACATATGGCTATAATTCTGCCCTCAGCATGAGCCAATGAGGAGGACACCCCCTCAAGTGGGTACAAGGAACATTATTACTATTAATGCTGAGTATGGGACTTTGTTATAATTATATTGCCTATGGTCCAGGATATTAACAGTGATGTCACACGGACTGGGGCTCGTGGGGCTACAGAGCATTGAATTCCTACATGGGAAAACATAGCTCTATAAGTTGGAAGCTATTCCCCTACTATTTCTGTTGTTGCTACTAGTAAGGAGAGATGGCCAGATACACAATAGCATTTATTTATTTTGTTGATTGCTGTCCTCCTTCGTTTAGGGCGGGCTGTTGAATGTAAATCCCAGGGACGACTTGGCCTACAGGCCATGATTAATGATTGTTATGATGTAGATTATAAATTGTGTGGTTCGAGCCCTGAATACTGATTTGTCTGACAGCCGTGGTATATCAGACCGTTATGTTTAGATAGATACCCACGCTGACTCATCAAGTCTGATAGATACCCACCCTGGCTCATCAAGTCTGATAGATACCCACGCTGACTCATCAAGTCTGATAGATACCCACGCTGACTCATCAAGTCTGATAGATACCCACGCTGACTCATCAAGTCTGATAGATACCCACGCTGACTCATCAAGTCTGATAGATACCCACGCTGACTCATCAAGTCTGATAGATACCCACGCTGACTCATCAAGTCTGATAGATACCCACCCTGGCTCATCAAGTCTGATAGATACCCACCCTGACTCAAGTCTGATAGATACCCACGCTGACTCATCAAGTCTGATAGATACCCACGCTGACTCATCAAGTCTGATAGATACCCACCCTGGCTCATCAAGTCTGATAGATACCCACCCTGACTCAAGTCTGATAGATACCCACCCTGACTCATCAAGTCTGATAGATACCCACCCTGACTCATCAAGTCTGATAGATACCCACCCTGACTCATCAAGTCTGATAGATACCCACCCTGACTCATCAAGTCTGATAGATACCCACCCTGGCTCATCAAGTCTGATAGATACCCACCCTGACTCAAGTCTGATAGATACCCACCCTGACTCATCAAGTCTGATAGATACCCACCCTAACTCATCAAGTCTGATAGATACCCACCCTAACTCATCAAGTCTGATAGATACCCACCCTAACTCATCAAGTCTGATAGATACCCACCCTAACTCATCAAGTCTGATAGATACCCACCCTGACTCATCAAGTCTGATAGATACCCACCCTGACTCATCAAGTCTGATAGATACCCACCCTGGGTGGGGAATGACCAATGGTGAATTTCCCTGCTGGTCCTGTTTTTGTTACACATCCATGGGCTTATCAACATTAAACATACCAATTATATCATAAATATTACATTATTTTCTGAAAAACACTCGCTAGCTATTCTCTCTTGGAATTGGAAAGGCTTAAATTGTCCTATCAAACGTCCCAGCTGTCTTGATATTCTAGCAAGAAATCATATTGATATAGCAATGCTCCTGGAAACACACTTGCTCCTTAAGGATAACCTACTCATTCAAGGGGTTTTCTTTATTTTAACTATTTTATACATTCTAGAGAAATAGTGAAGACATCAAAACTGTGAAATAATACATATGGAATCATATAGTAACCAAATATTCACAATATATTTTATATTTGAGATTCTTCAAAGTACCCAACCGTTGCCTTGACGACAGCTTTGCAGACTCTTGGCATTCTCATGCCAACCAGCGTCATGAATGCATTTCAATTAACAGGTGTGCCTTGTTAAAAGTTAATTTGTGGAATATCTTTCCTTAATGCATTTGAGCCAGTCAGTTGTGTTGTGAGGTAGGGTTGGTTAACAGAAGATAGCCCTATTTGGTAAAAGCAAGAACAGCTCAAATAAGCAAAGAGAAAGGACCAATCCATCATTACTTTAAGACATGAAGGTCAGTCAATCCAGAAAATGTCAAGAACGTTTCTTAAAGTGCAGTCTCAAAAACCATCAAGCGCTATGATGAAACTGGCTCTCATGAGGACCTCCACAGGAAAGGAAGACCCAGAGTTATCTATGCTGCAGAGGATAAGTTGATTAGAGTTACCAGCCTCAGAAATTGCAGCCCAAATAAATGCTTCACAGAGTTCAAGTAACAGACACATCTCAACATCAACTGTTCAGAGTAGACTGTGTGAATCAGGCCTTCATGGTCGAATTGCTGCAAAGAAACCACTACTAGGCCAGATTTTAGCTGGTTCCCCTTGCATCACAACCAATTCCACCACCGGTCATTGTGTTCATACACTCACACAGAAACTGCATAGCTTTATGTCTTTGAGATTTTCTTTATTTTAGAAATAAAAAAAACACCACAAAATAAAAACAATGTTAAAGAAACAAGTGACATAAACTGAATTATAAATACAATATAAATAAGAGTATTGCACAAAAAACTATATTACAGAGACCTTTTTACAGCCTTACTCGCCTTGCCTTTCTTGCAGCAAACAAGTGACATAAAACGAATTATAAATAAGAGTATTGCACAAAAAACTAACTATATTACAGAAACCTCAGTGCAATATGCATAATGTAGCATTGTTCTACAGCCTTACTCGCCTTGCCTTTCTGGCAGCAAAGTCATCTATGATATCATCATAAGACAGCTGTTGTGAGACCACATGATTTATACTAATGATGGAAAGTCCACTGAGACGTTCTTGCACCGTAGTGGATCTCAGGTAGGTTTTAATCAGTTTGAGCTTAGAGAAGCTCCTTTCAGCAGCAGCCACTGTAACAGGAAGAGTGGCAGTGATTCTCAGAGCTACCCACATATTGGGGTACATTTCTGTTAGCTTTTTCTCGTGCAGGAAGGTCAAGAGTTCCATTGTTTGTCATGTTTTTTGATGGCAAATGTGGAAAGTTTTGCATTTCCACAGCAAGTTCAATATCTGGCTGTCCGTCATAGCTTAGAGCAGTGCTCAGGGTTTGACAGTGCTCTAGCAACTCTTCTTTTGACATGTTGGGGAAGTTGAGGAGCACTCCAAATGTGTCATCCACCTCTCCCAGGCTCTGAAATCTCTCATCAAGTGAAGAGAGGGCTGTAGCCACTACCACATCAAAAAATGTGGTTTCCATTTTTTCGAAGTGCATCACCAACAGGCTCATCTGGAGGCTCATAACCAAAGTGCCTTTTTGTGGTTCTCAACCACTTTTGTTTGAGTACAGCCTCCACGTTCATCTCCTCGCACATTTCCTTTGCAGTTGTCTGTCCATCAGAGAACCCAGTGTTTCTGTAGCAGGTAAGGGAATCTCTGGTTTTCTTCAGCAAGTCGACAGCCACATCTAGCTGCATAGAGCGTGCCTGCATCAGTTTACTCACATGCTGGATCTTGTTGAGGATGTCATACCATATGACTGTGCAAATAGAAAAGCGGTAGGATCCAATCTCCTCAGCCAAAGACTGGGCTTCAACTTTCACCACAGGGTCTGCAGTAGTTTCCCTCACCTCCAGAGGAGCCTCTCTGACTTGCCCAGCCTGGTACCTTACTGCCTGAATGCTGTTTATCCTGCTTTCCCACCTGGTCTCTGACCATGATTTCAGGGTGGGTTTGACATGTTTCAGGAGGATATCCCATCTATGGGCGGAGGCTGAGTAGAATTTGAATAATTTAGCTAAATATCCAAAGTAGCCAATGGCATCTGGTGATCAGCTACCACCAGATTTAAGGTGTGGGGCCACATGGGACTAAAAAGGCTCTTGAATTCCGTTGATCGATAACAATCTTTCTTTTTTTTTCTTCTCCCACACCAACTTTACAAAATTCAACGCTTTTCTTTCATTATTAGTTTTTTTTATAAATAAGTACAATGGCTCACTGTTCGTTGTTGGCATTTCCTGCCTAACTTTGCCCACTTTGCCAATTAAGAAAACATTAAAATAATTGGCTTGAAATTGTATGCCAGGCACTATTTGCCAGGCATTTCGCCCCATCCTAAATTGGTTTAGACATTATTCTTCTGCCCCCTGGCTGAGTATACAGTAGAGATAAACATGGTGTCTACTATTGCCCTGGAAGAGTTGGTCTCCACTGATATATCCCTTAAACAATGTAAACTACACTTTGGTCCAACCAGCTGTTTTTGCCCCTGAGCATGTGAATGTACCCTGGGGCGACAGGTAGCTGAGTGGTTAGAGCGTTGGTCCCGTAACAGAAAGGTTGCTGGATCGAATCCCAGAGCTGACAAGGTAAAAAATCTATTGTTCTGCCCCTGAACAAAGCAGTTAACCCTCTGTTCCTAGGATGTCATTGTAAATAAAAATGTGTTCTTAACTGACTTGCCTAGTTAAATAAAGGTAAAAAAATAAAATAAATGACCGGTTGGTATCCAGCCAGGATTGTTCCAAATTTACATTGCTGCCTAGACTAATAAAACTATTGTTAGCTAACATGGCTAATTCAGTGACTGACATAACAAGAGACAAATTGCTGATGCAAAACCAAATTTTGAACTTTTACCTACTATTCTAACTCTGAACATTAAGTTGAGAACCCAAATGAGTTCTGCTCATGTCGCTTATGCCTGAAGCCAGCCCTGGTCTGTGTTTCTGTATGTGTTTGTGTCTGTGTCTGTCTGTTCTGTCAAGACAT
>CM042396.1:30696182-30728553 GCA_023634145.1 Thymallus thymallus
ATTTTCTGAAGCTGGTTGAGAGAATGCCAAGAGAATGCAAAGCTTTCATCAAGGCAAAGGGTGGCTACTTTGAAGAATCTCAAATATAAAATATATTTTATAGTTGTTTAACACTTTTTTTGGTTACTACATGATTCCATATGTGTTATTTCATAGTTTTGATGTCTTCACTATAATTCTACAATGTAGAAAATAGTACAAATAAAGAAAAACCCTTGAATGATTAGCTGTGTCCAAACGTTTTACGGGTACTGTATATCTCCATTGTAAGACACAGGGTGAGTGGTTACATATAAATATACTCATTTTGATTCTACGAGTGATTCTTGGTTCTCTTTGAAATATCTTACCTAACATTTCAACATCCACTGCAATGAAATGTATTTCTCTGCATGTTATAAGATTGTATTATATCTGTAATGGGTTCAACATATATTATTATCTCTACTATTTACTGTTACTATTATTCTACTCGTGACCTATCAGAATCGAGTATCCAATGCAGTGGTATAAGTAATAGTAATTTCAGTATTTTATTATACACATAACAAACGTGTATTGTATCGAAGGTGAGATCATTCTATAGTGTTTAATGGACTGTGTCACTATGACTCTGACCCAAATGACACCCTATATTTATGAGATTCATGGCCGTTTCACGCCATTGTTATGAACGTTGTCTGTGGACTGAGGAACAGCTTTTTAGTTTCATCCGTTTACTCGAAACAGGTGTTAATGATGGTATTGCCTGAATTACACTAGAGTGTCTTGGAAATACAATGACATTCGCTAAAGTAGGCAAATAATTATTGGGGAAACAACTTTGTCGTAATTGTGCTGTCATCAGATTTACTTCAGTCACAGACTGATCCCACCACGGTGTGCCAGAGAGCGCTACAGGAGGTCCTTCCTGCCGGCGGCTATGAGACTATATAATGCCTCACCGGGGTGCCGTGCCGTCGGCAACATAGATCTGGAACTGTTGGGGTGCTAGGACCTAGTTTAACAATTATGCATCCATCCGTGAGTAACTCTGGTCCGTCAGCACTCATCCACTCAGGACCTATTTATTCATACAGGTCTGTATATACATACTCATGTACAGTTGTTATATTATATCACATGCAATATTGTAAGTAATTATTGGACGTAGGCATTCACTCAGGAATGCATATTAGTATCCTGCCAGTTGCACCTTTTCTCATTGCTTTTAGTATATCGAATGTGCAATAAGTGCAGTTGTCTGTAATTAAACCCTGCGCACTAAGGACTGTATTTTAAGGGAATTACTATTATTACCCCAAATGATATCATACACACATTTAGCTATTAAAGTATCTCTTCCTGTCATTTACCTGTACAGTTTGTGTAAACATGCAAGTATTCACTTATCTGTAAATATAACTGTATACCTAACTGTACAGCTAATTTAACTAATTTAACCATGCAAAATTTTCACTTACCTGTTAATTTACCCAGTCTGTCTATTAAGTAAACTATTATTACCCTCGCTCATATCATACGCATTTTTAGCTACTGAAGTATTTCTCTGCCATCGACCTGTATAGTATAGTTAACCATCCAACATCCACCAATGTATAGTGTACATATTCAGCCAACCACTCATACTATGCAATGTCCTTTTATAGCTTTTTTTTTTTTTTTTGCACTCCAGATATCTTGTATTTCTATACTTTTTCATACTGCCGCTCTATGTATCATGTACCGTGTATCTGTCTTTTGTGTACTTTTCGTTGTGGCATTTTGCACCTGCCCTGTGTTTTGTTGTAGCTGCTTGACAATGAAATTTCCCCCCCGGGGGAGCAATAAAGTACCTATCTATCTTTAGACAAATGGCAACGTTGCCATTAGCTAGAAACGTTAGCTAAAAATAACTACCAATGCTAACGCTAGCTAGCTAAAATTTGGTGCTCTCCTCTCACAACGTTAGCTACTCTAAAGTCAATCTGACGACATCACAATGATGGCAGAACGTTTTCCAACAAATTATTTACCTTTAGAAATGTCATTGTGTTTCCAAGTCACTGACATGTACTGAAGACAACATCTTCATCAGCGCCAATTGCATTGGGTAAAACGTTCAGTCAGCCCTCATAGAACTTTCAGCGATGTATTGACGTGAAACCCATGAATAGTAGGGCTCTGGTCAAAAGTAGTGCACTATGTAGAGATTAGGGTGCAGTTTGGGACACATCCTTTGACACTGTCCCACTCCCTCCCTATTGTAATGACCCTGTTTAAGCCGTACTGCCCTAACTGGAGAAGCGCTTCAGGATGCTATTCACAGTAACTCATCGGTATTATTATCCCTCTATTTTGAAGTTTTACCTCGTAGAAGGAAAGCTTTGTGCTCGAGAGAAGTGTCAGAGTGCTGCAAACCGTTTCTCCCTCTCTTGAAGTCTCTGCTCTGAATTATCATCATTGTAGTAGCTGGAGAAAATAACTCTGAATAAATACACCTTTGTTAATGTTTTCTATGAAACGCTACACTGGGGCTGTGCTGTCTGGAATGCTGAAGCGGCAGAGAGGGAGAGAGACTAGAGGATGCGTCCCAAATGGCACCCTTTACCTATGGGCCCTAGTCAAAAGCAGCTTAGAGAAGCTAGAGAGTCGTCTCTTATTGATCAAAGCCCCATTTGGTGACGAGGTGTTGAGAGGCTGCGGTTGTTGAGGCGATGGTTCTTCAGATGCTGCTTACGCCAAATCCTGACTCAACAGGAATCGGGATTCGGTGAAGCAGGCAGTGTTTTTCCACTCCTCAATTGTCCAGTGTTGGTGATCGTGTGCCCACTGGAGATGCTTCTTCTTGGTTTTGCTGATAGGAGTGGAACCTGGTGTGGTCGTCTGCTGTAATAGCCCGTCCAGGACAAGGACGGACGAGTTGAGCATTCCTAGATGCCGTTCTGCACATCGTTCTGCGCCGTTATTTGTCTGTTTGTGGCCCGCCTGTTAGCTTGCACCATTCTTGCCATTTTCCTTCTCTCATCCATGAGCTGTTTTCACCCACAGGATGGCCGCTGACGATGTTTTTAGCTTGTTGCACCATTCTCGGTAAACCGTATACACTGTTGTGTGTGAAAAGCTCAGAAGGGTGGACGTTTCTGAGATACTGGGTCCGGCGCACCTCGCACCGATGACCATACCACACTCATAGTCGCTTAGGTCAATCATTTTGTCCATTCTAATGTTCCATCGAACAGTAACTGAATGTCTTGATGCCTGTCTGCCTGCTTTATATAACAAGCCCAGGCCCCCTAATAAACTGTATGTGTGCAACAGCTGCAACTGCATGACCACTCAGTGATAGACCTGTTTACTGTGGTTGCTAGGCAACGGAAAGCAACGTGCTACTGCTGCTGGAAGCAGCTAAGCAGACAGAGATGAGAGAAGAAAATAGCGCATCTTAATTTGGCTATTTGAACAGTTCTAACGGTGACCGTGGACATTTGCTTGACAAATAACCTGCTTCTAGGGCTGCGTCCTAAATGACAACCTATTCTATTCCCTATTATGGGCCCTGCTTTAAAGTAGTGCACTATATAGGGGAATAGAGGGCCATTTGGAACTCAGCCTATTACAGATCTGTTATGTCTCTCCTTAGCATTTGGAACGCAGATATTACAGATCTGTTATGTCTCTCCTTAGCTCGTCACAGAGAGAGAGAAAGAGACAGATGCCTTATGCAGATCAGGTAGAGAGAGAGCTTCCTCTCCTTCCTTCCTCCATATTCCCTTCCTGTCAAGCCCTCTGCCAGCACCCCCGTCTGAAGTGATGCCAATTAACACTTCCCTTTCTAGACTCAGACAGCATGGAAACATCCTCTCTCTCCCCATTCAGGATGAGCTATAAAAACACAACACACAGACCCCATATCTCATATTTTATTACAAGATGAAGCATATGGAAACTGATTTCCATAGGTGTGTGTGTGTGTGTGTGTGTGTGTGTGTGTGTGTGTGTGTGTGTGTGTGTGTGTGTGTGTTAATAAAACGATGCTCCACCACCATGCAGGTGCATTTTGGGACAAATTGGTCCTTGCCGCTGTTATGTGGGGGACGTTCCTTTGGAGCGTCGTCTCTCGTCGCATGGCAGATAGACATGGTAAACAACTCTGTCAAAAACCTGTCAATCCTTTCAAAAGCTCCACATCAAGCTAAATAGGAGAGAAAATGATTATGGTATTGAGCCAATTTACGATGGTGGAGGGATCATAAATTGAACCTGTCCAATGTGACATGTGGAACCAAGCCCAGACAGAAGGGGGTGGAGGGGTACAGGAGGGGTGCAGTTGGTTGGTGTGTGTGTGTGTCTGACCTGTACCCAGTGGGAGACAGGATGTCAACCTGGTGCACCAACCCTTCCTCCTCACACACTTCCACCTCCACCCCTTTCCTCACACACAGTTCTAAGCCCTCCCCTCTCTCCTCTTCCAGACTTCTCAGGAGTTTCTGAACCAGCTGATGTCTAAGTTGGGGGGTAAGAACCCAGAGGAGACAGGGGGTTTCCAGGAGGCCCCCCTGGCCTACGATGCTGTGTGGGCCCTGGCTCTGGCCCTCAACAAGACCGTTGGGCCCCTGAAGGCCAAGGGCCGCAGGCTGGAAGACTTCAACTACAACAACCGAGATATCACAGCCGAGATCTACCGCGCTCTCAACACCAGCTCATTCGAAGGAGTGTCTGTGAGTATCTTATATGTAGAGAGAGAGAGAGAGAGCGAGAGAGCGAGAGAGCGAGAGCGAGAGAGAGATCATAATTAACCTGGGACCATCAGGAAAAGGGGGGCCACAGCACTCAAGGGAGTCATTGAAAAGCTTCTTCAACATTCCCTAAGTTGTCATCTCCACCCTGCAAGCATTTCCCGGGACTGTGCCTCAAAACCAAATGTATACCTGGACTTGAACAGTCTTTACGACCAGGTCCACCTCTACAAGGCAGCACTCCCCACCTTTCCAGGACTCTGAAGGACATCACCCTCAACCACAACCCCAGCATCTCACACAGGAGCAACAGAGCAACGGACAGCCCGCCCGACCAGCAACACACCCTCCCAGACTTGCACCGAGAGAACCGACACCAAGAAGACCTACATCAAGACTACATCATCACCAGCCACATCCCCACCCCAGATCAGGCCTATACCCTTTACTATCTATAAATCACCCTATATATCCCCCCCAGATCAGGCCTATACCCTTTACTATCTATAAATGGACAACCTCAGCATAAACATCAGCACCACAGGTAACGTCCACAAAGCTGTGAACGATCTGAGTGAAAAGGGCCTTCTACCCAATCAAAAGAAACATAAAATTCAACATCCCAATTAAGGTCTGGCAAAAAACGCTTGAATCATTTATAAAACCCATTGCCCTTTATGGTTGTGAGGTCTGAGGTCTGCTCACCAACCAAGAATTCACTAAATTGGACAAGCACCAAATGGAGAGCCGTTAAATTCTGCAATCACCTAAAAGGAAGCGATATTCAAACCTTCCATAACAAAGCCATCACTTACAGAGAGATTAACCTAGAGAAGAGTCCCTTAAGCAATTTAGTCTTGGGGCTCTTTTCATGAACACAAACAGACCCCACAGAGCCTCAGGACAGCAACACAATTAGACCCAATCAAATCATGGGAAAATCTACAGATAATTACTTGACACATTGGAAAGAATTAACCAAAAAACAGAGCAAACTGGAATGCTATTTGGCCCTAAACAGAGAGTAAACAGTGGCAGAATACCTGACCACTGTGACTGACCCAAACTTAAGGAAAGCTTTGACTATGTACAAACTCAATGAGCATAGCCTTGCTATTGAGAGAGGCTGCCATAGGCAGACCTGGCTCTCAAGAGAAGACAGGCTATGTGCACACTGCCCACAAAATTAGGTTGAGCTGCACTTCCTAACCTCCTGCCAAATGTATGACCATATTAGAGACACATATTCCCTCAGATTACAAAGACCCACAAAGAATTTGAAAATAAATCAAATTTTGATAATCTCCCATATCTACTGGGTGTAATACCACAGTGTGCATCACAGCAGCAATATTTGTGACCTGTTGCCACAAGAAAAGGGCAGCCAGTGAAGAACAAACACCATTGTAAATAATACCCATATTTATGTTTATTTATTTACAGATAGACAGACAACAAGAAAGAGACAGAGAAAAAGACACACAGAGAATGAGAGACAGATATTAAGAGAGAGGCAGACAGAGAGAGCGGCAGACAGAGAGAGACACACAGACAGAGAGAGACACACAGACAGAAAGAGAGAGAGAGAGAGAGAGGCACAGAGAGAGAGAAAGAGAGGGAGAGAAGAGAGCGAAAGAGAGAGAGAGAGAGAAAGAGAGAGATAGAGAAAGGGAGAGAGAGAGACACAGAGAGAAAGAGAGAGAGACACAGAGAGCGAGAGAGACACAGAGAGAGAGACAGACAGAGACGAAAGAGAGACCCAGATTACAGCAAAAGTTCCCACAACTTTAGAGAACGTTCCCTTGAGTCTCATAAGGTGAACCAAGGTAACCAAACGTTTTCATAGGAATGTGATGACTGTTTCCAAGAGACCATTCACTTAATGTAAACAGAATGTATTTAGGGACGTCCCCTGAACAAGCTGGGAACTAGACAAAAACTTCCAGGGGACGTCCTTGGACACAGAATGTTCATGCAATGTTCCAATGAAACGTGTCTAGAACTTAAATAGCTTATATTTTGAGAACATTGCAAGCATGTTCTATGTATGTTTGCTATGACGTTGATGGAATATTTTCCTAAATTTCAGAAAACTGAGAGAAAGAGAGGTGTTAAAAAATGTAGGTGGTATACAGTTTATTTTCATAATTTTTCTTCCTACAGGGACATGTTGTGTTTGATGCCCAGGGTTCTAGAATGGCCTGGACTCTTATTGAACAGCTGCAAGGTACAGTACTCTCTCTCTTCCTCCTGTATACAATAAATGACAATTAGGCATGGAAATTAAGAAAATGTCCCCAACTAGCCCGCCAGCTGGTGACATCTTGTCATTTTGAACATTAAACATGGGCATGGCACCGATTTTGGATCCGGGTAGTAAAATTTGTGGTCTACTAGCGTTCCTGGCCAGTGGCCAAAATCCTTCAGTATCAACCACATACAGTGTTCTCAGAAACTATTCATACCCATTTACTTATTCCATATTTTCTTGTGTTGTTGGATTAAATCAATGTTTTTTTTCTCACCCGTCTACACAGAATACCCCATAATGACAAAGTGAAAACTTGTTATTAGAAATGAAAATGTATTGAAAATGTAATGTACATGTGTATTCAAATCCCTGAGTCAATACATGTTAGAATCACCTTTGGCAGCGTTTACAGCTGTGAGTATGTAAGTCTCTAAGAGCTTTGCATACCTGGATTGTACAATATTTGCACATTATTATTTTTAAAATTCTTCAAGCTCTGTCAAGTTGGATGTTGATCATAACTAGACAGCCATTTTCAAGTCTTGTCATAGATTTTCAAGCCAATTTAAGTCAAAACTGTAACTAGGCCATTCATGAACATTCAACGTCATCTTGGTAAGCAACTCCAGTGTAGATTTGGCCTTGTGTATTAGGATGTTGTCCCGCTGAAAGGTGAATTTGTCTCTGTGTCTGTTGGGAAGCAGACTGAACCAGGTTTTCCTCTAGGATTTTGCCTGACGAATTTACGAATGCTCAACACCCGTTGAATATGGCTGGTGTCAGTAAACATTGGCAAAACATTTTTTATTGTTTCCAGCAGCACAGTTGCAATCACCAACACACTGGATAACATAAAAACAGCCTACACAGCTCTGCTAGGGCGAATACAATGGTCAGAGTGAGCTCTCATTTGTGTCTGGAAGTAGCTAGTAAGCTAGCCAACGTTAGCCAGTTAGCTTGGGTGCTTGACTGCTGTTGTTATGTCAGAACGCACGGATCGAGAGCGAATCACTCTGAATTTACAAACGGACAATCTGACAACGCTCTGATTTTACGAACGCCCAGAGCACACTCTGGCACTTCAGATTAAATTTACGAACACACCCGTAGTATAAACCAGCCATTAGTCTTGAAATCTATGGTTGTTTAGTACATAGCCTCATATGTGAATCCTTAAAGAGATGAGTGGATGGGTGGGGCTAAAGCTTAAGAGGGTGTGAACTATGCTGAATGGGTGTAGACAAAGAAGAGCTCTGCAGTATGTCTACCAAAACATTCAATGGTCATTTTCTCAAAAGTGAGGTTACAAGTTTATCAACTTTCAAACAGAATTACTTTCCCATTGTTCCTCACTGTAGTGTATGATATACCAATGTCTAGCTATGAGTCTGTACGTATCACGTTCGAAGGTAAGACCCAGGAACAGACAACATCGGAATAACAAATGTTTATTATCACAACGGGTAGGCAAAAGACAGGTAAGGGGCAAGCAGAGTTCGGTCATCCAGAGTAGTGGGGCAACGGTACAAGATGGCAGGCAGGCTCTGGGAAAATCTAGGGGATATCAAGGCAGGAGCAAAGGGGAAAAACGCTGGTAGGCTTGAACAAGCTAAACGAACTGGCAACAGCCAAACATAGAACAGGTTAAAGTTCCCAGGGGATTATGAGGAAGATGGGCGACACCTGGAGGGGGGTGGAGACAAGCACACAGACAGGTGACACAGATCAGGGTGTGACAGTATGTTTATCGAATGTAAAAAAACACCATTTAAAATTTTGCTACATAAGACCGAATCGAGCCGGTCGGTCACAAGGGGTATGAATACTTTCTTACGTGCTTTATATATAGTTTATTAAAGTATTCAGACCCCATGTCTTTTTGCACATTTTTTTTTACATTCCAGCATTATTCTTAAATGGATTCAATAGTTTTTTTCCTCATCAATCTACACACGCTACCCCATATTAAAAAATGTCTGTAAATTCATTCAAACTAAAAAACTGAAATATAACATTTACATAAGTATTCAGACCCTTTACTAAGTACTTTGTTTAAGCACCTTTGAAAATGATTACAGCCTTGATTCTTCTTGGGTATGACGCTACAAGCTTGGCACACCTGTATTTGGTGAGTTTTTCCCGTTCTTCTCTGCAGATCCTTATAAGCTCTGTCAGGATAGATGGGGAGAGTCGCAGCACAGCTATTTTCAGGTCTCTCCAGAGATGTTTGATCATGTCCGGGCTCTGGCTGGGCCACTCATGAACATTCAGAGACTTGTCCTGAAGCCTCTCCTGCGTTGTCTTAGTTGCGTGCTTAGGGTCGTTGTCCTGTTGGAAGGTGAACCTTCATCTTAGTCTGAGGTCCTGAGCGCTCTGGAGCAGGTCTTCATCAAGGATTTCTCTATACTTTGCCCCATTCATCTTTCTTTCGATCCTGACTAGTCTTTCAGCCCCTGCCGCTGAAAAACATCCCTACAGCATGAGGCTGCCACCACCATGCTTCACTGTAGGGATGGTGCCAGGTTTCCTCCAGATGTGACATGGTCTGAGAATCTTTTAGGTGCCTTTTGGTAAACTCCAAGCAGGCTGTCGTGCTTTTTACTGAGGTGTGGCTTCTGTCGGGCCACTCTACCATAAAGGCCTGATTTGTGGAGTGCTGCAAAGATGGTTGTCCTTCTGGAAGATTCTCCCATCTCCACAGAGGAACTGGAGCTCTGTCAGAGTGTCCATCGGGTTCTTGGTCACCACCCTGACTAAGGCCCTTCTCCCCCGATTGCCCAGTTTGACCGGGCGGCCAGCTCTAGGAAGAGTCTTGGTGGTTCCAAACTTAATTTAAGAATGATGGAGGCCACTGTGTTCTTGGGGACCTTCAATGTTTTTGGGGACCTTCAAACCTACCTGCAGACATTTTTTGGTACCTTTCCCCGGATCTGTGCCTCGACGAAATCCTGTCTCTGAGCTTTATGTATAATTATTTCGACCTCGTGGCTTGATTTTTGCTCTGACATGCACTGTCAACTGTGGGACCTTTATATAGACAGGTGTGTGCCTTTCCAAAACATGTCCTCCTGTGTTAAAATTGAATTTAGATAGATAGATAGATAGATAGATAGATACTTTATTGATCCCCGAGGGGACTCCAATCAAGTTGTAGAAACATCTCAAGGATGATCAATGGAAACAGGATGCACCTGAGCTAAATTTCGATTCTCATTGCAGAGGGTCTGAATACTTATGTAAATAAGGGATTTCTGTTTTTTATTTTTAATAAATTTGCAAACAAAAAACCTGTTTTCACTTCTTCTGACAAATTAATTCAATACATTTTAGAATAAGGCTGTAACGTGACAAAATGTGGAAAAAGGGAAGAGGTCTGAATACTTTCCGAATGCACTGTACAGTACACTTTCTTCCTGTTTACACAATGTACAGTATCATAATCTGTGCCTATATATGTTGTGTAGAGTTGTAGAACTTGGTTTTAACACTATGCAAATATTATAGAGGAGCTACAAGGTACATTACCATTGTCTCCTGCAATGAATGGATAAAATGAACAATAATTATAAGAAGCCTATCATCCTTTTATCACATGTTCTGCCATTGTTATCTGTGGTAACCAAACCATTTGACAAGTGTAGATTTATCGAATTCGGTTTTAATTCTCTACCAATCACAACCCATTTGCACATACAGTAGCTGCCGAGTATTTAATTGGTAAACATAAAAATACAATATGTTCAATATACTGAATTTACTAACAATGTGAGGGTTCTTATCTCCACTGAAACCCCTCGTGTTGAGGGGTTTGGCTTCTGTGTGTGTGTGTGTTGAGGGGTTAGGTTTATGCCCAGACACATCTGTTCAGTAAGTCTCATGAACAATAAGGGTCTCAATATTGTCCCCTGGCACAGCTGTACTTACTCATAATACAATCATAGAAAAAAAATAGAAAATTAACATGTGCATAAAAAGTTAATTTAGCTTCTTGAATATTTCAGTGAATGTTGGAGGGTTTCACAAATTAGCTATTCTGAAATGCATCAGTTCTTCTTGCAATTACAATGAACCCAAGCTTATCCTTCATGCCTAGTACTTTAGTTTAGCAGAAAAGCTGCTACAGTCATGTTTAAAAAATCCCCATGCGGAGAGGGAGAGAGACAGACAGACAGAGACAAGAGGGAGAGAGCGAGAGAGGTGTGGGGAGAGAGAGAGGGGGAGAGAGGGGGAGAGAGCAAGAGAGAGTGGGAGTAGAGAGAGGGGGAGAGGGGGGAGAGAAAGAGAGGGGGAGAAGGGGGAGAGAGAGAGACCCAGATAGCAGCAAACATTCCCACAGCTGTAGAGAACGTTCCCTTAAGTCTCATTAGGTCATTACCTAACGTTATCTATGAATGTTCTAGTGATGTGCTAGGACTGTTTCAGAGAGAGAGAGAGAGAGAGAGAGAGAGAGAGAGAGAGAGAGAGAGAGAGAGAGAGAGAGAGAGAGAGAGAGAGAGAGAGAGAGAGAGAGAGAGAGAGAGAGAGAGAGAGAGAGAGAGAGAGAGAGAGAGAGAGAGAGAGAGAGAGAGAGAGAGAGAGAGAGAGAGAGAGAGAGAGAGAGAGAGAGAGAGAGAGAGAGAGAGAGAGAGAGAGAGAGACCTTATGTTCTTGTCTTATTCCTTTCGTTTAAATTGTTTATGTTGTTGTCCATGCCTACGCATTGAGCAGTACTGTAGCCATGGCGATAAGGGAGGGAGAAGTAAGAGTACTCGTAGTGGGGAAACATGGGTAAAAATAACTAGAAATCCATTTGAAGATCTTTATTTTGCCTTTGTTTTTGAATTTCCCTTCTTAGCCCACCCCTTGTGGCTCACTGGCAGCCTCCTCTGTCACACAGGCATGGTGTCGATAGCATCGTCTTATCTCTGGCTACGTCAGGCCCTAACTGCCTGTGAGGGAGGCAGGCAGTGAGGTGGTGTGTGTTGGTTTGGCTGGCTGCGTTTTGGTCATTGTGCCTGTGTTCAATCTGTCTGCTGCTTTGTGTCTGCTCTGTCAGCATCTGTGTCAGTGACTCATGTCGTCTCTCATGTGGGAAACACACATTGTTATTGTGGCGGCAGATGAAAAATCTCCTCTCCTCTCTGTTGCTTCCCCACCGTCCCAGAAAAGGAAGTGTTGCTTTGATTAATAATTTACTCAACGCTAATTGGAGTGGTTTTGCCCAGGGCAGTTTGAAGGGGGTTTGGTTCTGGATGCTGTAGAGTGCAGCGCAGGCTAAGTGGACATGAGCTGTTTCTCAATCAGCCAGCAGCTACTGTATATCCACTGCATATCTACTGTATATCCACTATATCTACTGTATATCCACTGTATAACTACTGTATATCTATTGCATATCTACTGTATAACTACTGTATATCTACTAATGCATATCAACTGTATATCTACTGTATTTCCACTGCATATCCACTGTATATCAATTGCATATCTACTGTATATCTATTGCATATCCACTGTATATCTACTGTATATCTACTGTATATCTACTGTATATCTACGGTATATCTACTACTGTATATCTACTACTGCATAACTATTGCATATCTACTGTATATCTACTGCTGTATATTTACTACTGTATATCTACTGTATATTTACTGTATATCTACTAATGTATATCTACTGTATGTCTACTACTGAATATCTACTGCTTATCTACTACTGTATATACTCTATATCAACTGTATATCTACTGCATATCTACTGCATATATACAGTATTTCTACTACTGCATATCTGCTGTATATCTACTACTGTATTTCTACTGTATATCTACTACTGTATATCTACTACTGTATATCTACTACTGTATATATACTGCATATTTACTACTGTATATCTAATGCATATCTACTACATATCTACTGTATATCTAACATATATCTACTGAATATCTACTACTGCATATCTTCCTCATATCTACTGAATATCTACTAATGCATATCTACTGTATATCTACTGTATATCTACTGCATATCTACTGCATATCTACTGCATATCTACTGTATATCTTCTACTGCATATCTACTGCGTATCTACTGCATATCTACTGCATATCTACTGTATACTACTGTATATCTACTGCATATATACTGTATTTCTACTACTGCATATCTACTGTATATCTACTACTGTATTTCTACTGTATATCTACTACTGTATATCTACTACTGTATATATACTGCATATCTACTACTGTATATCTAATACATATCTACTACATATCTACTGTATATCTAACGTATATCTACGGAATATCTACTACTGCATATCTACTGCATATCTTCCTCATATCTACTGTATATCCACTGCATATCTACTGTATATCTACTGTATATCTTCTACTGCTTATCTACTGTATATCTACTGAATATCTACTAATGCATATCTACTGCATATCTACTGCATATCTAATGCATATCTACTGCACATCTACTACTGTATATCTACTGTATATCTACTACTGCTATCTACTCTATATATATTATATGTGTGTGTGTACACGTGTGTGTGTGTTTGTGTGTGTGTGTGTGTGTGTGTGTGTGTGTGTGTGTGTGTGGAGTAATTATGTCTAATGATCAGCTGACAATTATAATGGTTTTCACTTAAGCTCATTCCATGTTCTCTGGTGGGTTGGAGCCCCTGAGCTCTGTGAAGACCCAGCTCAACCATCTCTAGTGGTATCACGGGAATATTAATCCGCTATTATGGGAAAGATATATTATTATTACTATACTGTAGACTGACAGGCTCTGATGTTGCAGAGTTCAGTCAGATTTACAGGATATGTCATGTGTGTGTATTTATAGTATGGTGACATCTCTCTCTCCCTCTCTCTCTCTCCCTCTCTCTCTCTCCCTCTCTCTCTCTCTCTCTCTCTCTCTCTCTCTCTCTCTCTCTCCCTTCTCTTTACCTCTCTCTCTCTCTCTCTCTCTCTCTCTCTCTCTCTCCCTTCTCTTTACCTCTCCCTCTCTCTCGCTCTCTCTCTCTCTCTCTCTCTCTCTCTCTCTCTCTCCCTTCTCTTTACCTCTCCTTCTCCCTCTCTCTCTCTCTCTCTCTCCCTTCTCTTTACCTCTCCCTCTCTCCTCCCTGCACAGGAGGCAGCTATAAGAAGATTGGATACTACGACAGTACTAAAGGCAATCTATCCTGGTATGGGAATGACAAGTGGATAGGTGAGACACAATAATTTATTATTATGAATTTTTGTATTCCTTATTTTACCAGGTAAGTTAACTGATAATACATTCTCATTTACAGCAATGACCTGGGATAGTTACAAAACACAGTAAAAATACATTGTTAACATACAGCATACAGTACAGTACAGTATATAAACAAGTAAAAAACACAAACACAATAAAAAAGGAAAGGTCCTCACAGCCGTCTGAACTGCCTTCCTTAAGAAAAGGTCCTCACAGACGTCTGAACTGCCTTCCTTAAGAAAAGGTCCTCACAGACGTCTGAACTGCCTTCCTTAAGAAAAGGTCCTCACAGACGTCTGAACTGCCTTCCTTAAGGAAAGGTCCTCACAGACGTCTGAACTGCCTTCCTTAAGGAAAGGTCCTCACAGCCGTCTGAACTGCCTTCCTTAAGGAAAGGTCCTCACAGCCGTCTGAACTGCCTTCCTTAAGAAAAGGTCCTCACAGACGTCTGAACTGCCTTCCTTAAGAAAAGGTCCTCACAGACGTCTGAACTGCCTTCCTTAAGGAAAGGTCCTCACAGACGTCTGAACTGCCTTCCTTAAGGAAAGGTCCTCACAGACGTCTGAACTGCCTTCCTTAAGGAAAGGTCCTCACAGACGTCTGAACTGCCTTGCTTAAGGAAAGGTCCTCACAGCCGTCTGAACTGCCTTCCTTAAGAAAAGGTCCTCACAGACGTCTGAACTGCCTTCCTTAAGAAAGGTCCTCACAGACGTCTGAACTGCCTTCCTTAAGGAAAGGTCCTCACAGACGTCTGAACTGCCTTCCTTAAGGAAAGGTCCTCACAGACGTCTGAACTGCCTTGCTTAAGGAAAGGTCCTCACAGACGTCTGAACTGCCTTCCTTAAGGAAAGGTCCTCACAGCCGTCTGAACTGCCTTCCTTAAGGAAAGGTCCTCACAGCCGTCTGAACTGCCTTCCTTAAGGAAAGGTCCTCACAGCCGTCTGAACTGCCTTCCTTAAGGAATGGTCCTCACAGCCGTCTGAACTGCCTTCCTTAAGGAAAGGTCCTCACAGCCGTCTGAACTGCCTTCCTTAAGGAAAGGTCCTCACAGCCGTCTGAACTGCCTTCCTTAAGGAAAGGTCCTCACAGCCGTCTGAACTGCCTTCCTTAAGGAAAGGTCCTCACAGCCGTCTGAACTGCCTTCCTTAAGGAAAGGCAGTCACAGCCGTCTGAACTGCCTTCCTTAAGGAAAGGTCCTCACAGCCGTCTGAACTGCCTTCCTTAAGGAAAGGTCCTCACAGCTGTCTGAACTGCCTTCCTTAAGGAAAGGTCCTCACAGCCAGGGGCGGTTCTAGCTTGTATGTCGCCCTGGGCGAAACGCATATCTGATAGCTCTCCTCTCTCTCTCTCTCTCTCTCTCTCTCTCTCTCTCTCTCTCTCTTAACTTTATTGTACACTCGCAACAGTGTACATATTGCCAAAGTATCATACATCAAATGTTTTTTATATATTTTTTTATATATACATATATATATATATATACATACATGTATGTATGTATGTATGTATGTATGTATGTATGTATGTATGTATGTATGTATGTATGTATGTATGTATATGTATATATTTTTATTATTATTATTTTTTATTATTATTTTATAATTACATAAGAGAACAAAATAACAACATAGGAAAAAAAGAATTTAAATATGTCAGGCACTGTCTCTCTCTATCTCTCTCGTTCTCTCTCTCTCTCCCTTCTCATCTCTCTCTCTCTCTCATCTCTTCTCTTCTCTCTCTCTCTCATCTCTTCTCTCTCTCTCTCTCTTCTCTCTCTCTCTTCTCTCTGTCTCTCTCTCTCTCATCTCTTCTCTCTCTCTCTCTCTACACACACACACACACACACACACACACACACACACACACACACACATAGAAACACACACACAGCAACACACACTTAAACGGATGCGGCTGCTATGTAAACTGCCAGTACTTTATATTGAGCATGAATTGAGCAGGCACAGCCATGTGTTATATCTCACAATAGTGAAATAATTTCATTTAATTTACTAATTAAACATGATGACCAGTTCATAGCGATGACAGGATGAAAATGAGTGGAAGATACTGCTTGACAGTCATAACAAAGCAAAGGCGGAGGCAATCTCAGAGGCAATTTTTCTGGAGCCGAATCCATGACCTTGACTTTGGGCAATGGGATGGTGTGGCTCTGCTCTGTAGTCTAATCAGCATGGTCGGGTAGTTAGCTTTGTGTTTACATCCCTGTCAGAGGATGCGCCCCCCAAAGGGCACCCTATTCTCTGTAGAGTGCACTACTTTCAACCAGAGCCCTATGGGTTTCCCTAGGGTGCCATTTGGGATTCAGACAGAGCCAGTTCTGACTCCGTGAACACTGAAAAGATACACATTTAACTAACAGTGCCTAATGGTTTGAGAAAAGTGGTTTTGTGTATTCTAGTGTGGAACCAAGGTTGCATCACAAGTGTTCTATTGGGAGTCAGTGTCTGATTCAAGGAACAAGAACAGAAAATACTCAAATGACTCATCCAATGAATTAACGTTAATGAGGCTTTTGTTCCTATCAGCATCGTTTTGATTAGGGTTCACCTTTTTAATTGGTTATTTAAAGTGTTGTGGACAGATTGACGCCCAGGTAACTGTTTAGAGCTGTGACTTCCTACTGGATAGAAGGGTGTGAATGGTGGGCCTCACTGATTGGCCATACGGCTCCTCTCTCTCTTTCTCTCTCTCTCGCTCTCTCTCTCTCTTTCTCTTCCTCTCTCTCTCTCTTTCTCTCGCTCTCTCTCTCTCTTTCTCTTCCTCTCTCTCTCTCTTTCTCTCTCTATGCCATTTGAGACAGCCTGAGACTGATGACCTTAGATATCACTGATGTCTAAGGTTATTTCCCAAATGGCACCCTATTCACTATGTAGTGCACTGCTTTTGACCAGGGCCCATAGGGAACAGGGTCATGCCATCTATGTGGGTGAGGAGGTGGGGTCATGCCATCTGCGTGGGCGAGGAGGTGGGGTCATGCCATCTGCGTGGGCGAGGAGGTGGGGTCATGCCATCTGCGTGGGCGAGGAGGTGGGGTCATGCCATCTGCGTGGGCGAGGAGGTGGGGTCATGCCATCTACTTGTCCAGACAGACCCGTCATCATCAGACAATGTCCCAAATGGCACCCTATTCCCCCTAAGGAAGGAACTTTGGCCTGCTATCTTTCTGATAGCACGTCCTTCTTCTCAGCCCCTCTCCCGCCACGGTCACCAGAGCCCGGCGACGTCCCTTCACGCCACCGCATCACACCTGTCCCCTTTCCCGTGGTCTTCTTGGGGAAACGGGCAAAAAATAGCCTGGGTGTGACGTGACATAATAAGACCTCTTGAAGGAGAGCAGGAGTTTGTTCCAGATTGGCCGCTGCTACGTGTTGACCGTCTGGCGTCTGCAGCCGGCGTAAAATTTTTGCTCGCCCTCTGCTGCGACTCTCTCTCTCTCTCTCTCTCTCCAGCTCCCTCCACCCTGTCTTTAAATCAGGCCAGAGGCATGGAGAAAGAGGGCATCGGAGTCAGTGTTTGTATCATAACAGTGGCTGGCCTCGGTCTTGCTTTCTTTAAGCGTAACGACAGACACCTGTCAATTTGGTCTCTCTCTTTCGTTCCATCTTTCTCTCCGGCTCTGTCTCTCTCTTTTTATTTGTCTTTGTTTGTTCACACTCTTCTCTCTCTCTCCTCCCTCATTCCATCGGTCGCTCTGACAACCACTGCATCGCTGCTTCCCTCTCATATCGCCGTGGCAACCGTTATGTAGCTTGGTCACCATGGTAACACACTGTCCCAATTCCACCATCAAGGGCAGGGAGAGGTATTAGAGAAAACAAATTAGCCCAAAGGACACTACTAAACACACACACACACACACACACACACACACACACACACACACACACACACACACACACACACACACATGAATACACACACACACACATACATGAATACACACACACACACACACATGAATACACACACACATACATGAATACACACACACACACACACACACATGAATACACACACACATACATGAATACACACACACACACACACACACACACACACACATGAATACACACACGAATACACACACACACACACACAAACACACACATGAATACATGAATACACACACCCACACATGCACACACACACACACACAAACACACACACACACACATGAATACATGAATACACACACCCACACATGCACACACACACACACAAACACACACACACACATGAATACATGAATACACACACCCACACATGCGCAAAAACATGCACACACACAGACACACACAGATTGACTTGAATCGCCAAGCATTGTTTCAACTCAGAAACACATCAAATCAAATTGTATTTGTCACGTGTGCCGAGTACAACAGTTGTAGACCTTACAGTGAAATGCTTATTTACAAGCCCTAACCAACAATGCAGTTTAAGTAAAAAAATATGTATTATGCAAACAACAGATAAGTAAAGACATAAAAAAAATGGCAAAATGACAGTAAAAAATACATATATACAGGTGGTATACAGGTGGTATATACAGGTGGTATACAGGTGGTATATACAGGTGGTATACAGGTGGTATATACAGGTGGTATATACAGGTGGTATATACAGGTGGTATACAGGTATAATATACAGGTGGTATACAGGTGGTATATACAGGTGGTATATACAGGTGGTATACAGGTATAATATACAGGTGGTATACAGGTGGTATATACAGGTGGTATGCAGGTGGTATGCAGGTGGTATGCAGGTGGTATATACAGGTGGTATATACAGGTGGTATGCAGGTGGTATACAGGTGGTATATACAGGTGGTATATACAGGTGGTATACACAGGTGGTATATACAGGTGGTATATACAGGTATTATATACAGGTGGTATATACAGGTGGTATATACAGGTGGTATATACAGGTGGTATACAGGTATAATATAGAGGTGGTATGTACAGGTGGTATATCGTGGGGCGGCAGGTAGCCTAGTGGTTAGAGTGTTGGGCCCGTAACTGAAAGGTTGCCGGATCGAATCCCCGAGCTGACAAGGTAAAAATCTGTCGTTCTGCCCCTGAACAAGGCAGTTAACCCACTGTTCCTAGGCCGTCATTGTAAATAAGAATTTGTTCTTAACTGACTAACTTAACTGACTAACTGATAGTAAAATAAAGGTAAAAAAAAAAAAAAAGTATATACAGGTATAATATGCAGGTGGTATATAGAGGTGTTATACAGGTAGTATATACAGGTGGTATACAGGTGGTATATACAGGTGGTCAATGTGCAGGGCCACCATCTGTAAACAAAAAATAGTCTAACTTTTAGTTTACAGATGCTTTCCATCAATGACAGGAATACAGTTGATCCAACTCCATAGGAAGTTATACAGTTGATCCAACCTCATAGTAAGGACTACAGTTGATCCAACTCCATAGGACGTTATACAGTTGATCCAACTCCATAGGAAGTTATACAGTTGATCCAACCTCATAGTAAGGACTACAGTTGATCCAACCCCATAGGAAGGAATACAGTTGATCCAACCCCATAGGAAGGAATACAGTTGATTCAACCCCATAGGAAGGAATACAGTTGATCCAACCCCATAGGAAGGAATACAGTTGATTCAACACCATAGGAAGGTATACAGTTGATCCAACCCCATAGGAAGGACTACAGTTGATTCAACCCCATAGGAAGGAATACAGTTGATCCAACCCCATAGGAAGGAATACAGTTGATTCAACACCATAGGAAGGTATACAGTTGATCCAACCCCATAGGAAGGAATACAGTTGATTCAACACCATAGGAAGGAATACAGTTGATCCAACCCCATAGGAAGGACTACAGTTGATTCAACCCCATAGGAAGGACTACAGCAGATTCAACCCATAGGAAGGACTACACTTGATTCGATTCCATATTGCATAAAACAAGATCCTATGGTTACGGTTGCTATGCTACCCTGAGCTACTGACTCCATGGTAGCATGCTTTATATTAACATGTCATACAAACACACCAGCTGTGAACTAAGGATGTCCCAAATGCCACCCTATTCTCTACATAGTGCACTACTTTTGGAAATAGGGTGGCATTTTGGACGCACTCTAAACCTCTCTAACGTAGTGCCTGAAGCTAAACCAGCAGGGTTACATCTTCACACATTCCTAGAACACTGTGAAATATGCAACACTGAAGCAAAGACACAAACACATTCCCGTCCCACCACTCCAGTGTCACACAGAAGATGAGCATGAAGCTCTGTTATATTTTAGTGCCAATTGCCATTTTATACTACAGTGTATATCTACATATCCATGGCTGGAAATGGGAGCTGTGTGTTTGTGGTTAGCTTCCACTGCTGCCCTGTAATGCTATCAGATCACTCCATCACTGCTCAAACTGGGATGGGTGACGTTTTATTGAGTGAAGGCTAGATAGAAGCCTGATAGTCTCTCTCTCTCTCTCTCTCTCTCTCTCTCTCTCTCTCTCTCTCTCTCTCTCTCTATTTCTCCCTCTCTCTATTTCTCTCTCTCAACCTTCATCTCTCCCTCTACCCCTTCCACTACTGCTGTGTCTGATGCAGACTCTGATACAGTCAGAGAAAAAGGACTGGGCCTGCCAACATCTAGCTACCTTCTCACTCAGAACTGGGTCCCTGCTAATGCAACATCTAGCTACCTTCTAGCCCTCCTCCCTCTCTCCTCCCTCCTCTCTCCTCCCTCCTCTCTCCTCCCTCCTCTCTCCTCCCTCCTCCCTCCTCCCTCCTCCCTCCTCTCTCCTCCTTACTCCCTCCTCTCTCCTCTCTCCTCCCTCCTCTCTTCTCTCACCTCCCTCCTCTCTTTTCTCACCTCCCTCCTCTCTCCTCCCTCCTCTCTCCTCTCTCCTCTCTCCTCCCTCCTCCCTCTCCTCCCTTCCTCCCTCCTCCCTCCTCCTCCTCTCTCCTCTCTCCTCCTTACTCCCTCCTCTCTCCTCTCTCCTCCCTCCTCTCTCCTCTCTCCTCTCTCCTCTCCTCCCTCCTCCCTCCTCTCTCCTCTCTCCTCCTTACTCCCTCCTCTCTCCTCTCTCCTCCCTCCTCTCTCCTCTCTCTCCCTCCTCCCTCCTCTCTCCTCTCTCCTCTCTACTCTTTCCTCTCTCCTCTCTCCTCCCTCCTCCCTCCTCTCTCCTCCCTCCTCTCGCCTCTCTCCTCCCTCCTCTCTTCTCTCACCTCCCTCCTCTCTTCTCTCACCTCCCTCCTCTCTCCTCCCTCCTCTCTCCTCCCTCCTCTCTCCTCCCTCCTCTCTCCTCTCTCCTCCCTCCTCCCTCTCTCCTCCCTCCTCCCTCCTCTCTCCTCCCTCCTCTCTCCTCTCTCCTCCCTCTCTCCTCCCTCCTCCCTCCTCCCTCTCTCCTCCCTCCTCCCTCCTCCCTCCTCCCTCCTCCCTCCTCTCTCCTCTCTCCTCTCTCCTCCTTACTCCCTCCTCTCTCCTCTCTCCTCCCTCCTCTCTCCTCTCTTCTCCCTCCTCCCTCCTCTCTCCTCTCTCCTCTCTACTCTTTCCTCTCTCCTCTCTCCCACCTCCTCTCTCCTCTCTCCTCCCTCCTCTCTCCTCTCTCCTCTTTCCTCTCTCCTCCCTCCTCCCTCTCTCCTCCCTCCTCCCTCTCTCCTCCCTCCTCCCTCCTCCCTCCTCCCTCCTCTCTCCTCCCTCCTCCCTCCTCCCTCCTCCCTCTCTCCTCCCTCCTCCCTCTCTCCTCCCTCCTCCCTCCTCCCTCCTCCCTCCTCTTTCCTCTCACCTCCCTTCTCTCTCATCTCTCCTCCCTCCTCTTTCCTCTCTCCTCTCTCCCCTCCTCTCTCCTCCCTCCTCCCTCCTCCCTCCTCCCTCCTCTCTCCTCCCTCCTCCCTCCTCTCTCCTCTCTCCTCTCTCCTCCTTACTCCCTCCTCTCTCCTCTCTCCTCCCTCCTCTCTCCTCTCTTCTCCCTCCTCCCTCCTCTCTCCTCTCTCCTCTCTACTCTTTCCTCTCTCCTCTCTCCCACCTCCTCTCTCCTCCCTCCTCTCTCCTCTCTCCTCCCTCCTCTCTCCTCTCTCCTCTTTCCTCTCTCCTCCCTCCTCCCTCTCTCCTCCCTCCTCCCTCTCTCCTCCCTCCTCCCTCCTCCCTCCTCTCTCCTCCCTCCTCCCTCCTCCCTCCTCCCTCTCTCCTCCCTCCTCCCTCTCTCCTCCCTCCTCCCTCCTCCCTCCTCCCTCCTCTTTCCTCTCACCTCCCTTCTCTCTCATCTCTCCTCCCTCCTCTTTCCTCTCTCCTCTCTCCCCTCCTCTCTCCTCCCTCCTCCCTCCTCCCTCCTCTCTCCTCTCTCCTCCCTCCTCTCTCCTCCCTCCTCTCTCCTCTCTTCTCCCTCCTCCCTCCTCTCTCCTCTCTCCTCTCTACTCTTTCCTCTCTCCTCTCTCCTCCCTCCTCTCTCCTCTCTCCTCTCTCCTCCCTCCTCTCTCCTCTTTCCTCCCTCCTCCCTCCTCCCTCCTCTTTCCTCCCTCCTCTTTCCTCCCTCCTCCCTCCTCCCTCCTCTCTCCTCTTTCCTCCCTCCTCCCTCTCTCCTCCCTCCTCCCTCCTCCCTCTCTCCTCTCTCCTCCCTCCTCCCTCCTCCCTCCTCCCTCCTCCCTCCTCTCTCCTCTCTCCTCCCTCCTCCCTCCTCCCTCCTCTCTCCTCTCTCCTCCTTACTCTCTCCTCCCTCCTCTCTCCTCTTTCCTCTCTCCTCCCTCCTCCCTCCTCTCTCCTCTCTCCTCCTTACTCTCTCCTCTCTCCTCTTTCCTCCCTCCTCTTTCCTCCCTCCTCTCTCCTCTTTCCTCTCTCCTCCCTCCTCCCTCCTCCCTCCCTCCTCCCTCCTCCCTCCTCCCTCCTCTCTCCTCTCTCCTCCTTACTCCCTCCTCTCTCCTCTCTCCTCCCTCCTCCCTCCTCCCTCCTCTTTCCTCTCTCCTCTCTCCTCCCTCCTCCCTCCTCTCTCCTCTCTCCTCTCTCCACCCTCCTCCCTCCTCTTTCCTCCCTCCTCCCTCCTCCCACCTCCCTCCTCTTTCCTCTCTCCTCTCTCCTCTCTCCTCTTTCCCCTCCTCTTTCCTCCCTCCTCCCTCCTCTTTCCTCTTTCCTCCCTCCTCCCTCCTCTTACCCCTGTTATTTTATCCTATCACTCTTTCTCTCCTCCCCCTTCTCTCTTTTTGTTTCATCTCCATGAACCCTCAGCCAAGCCCATGAACCCTCAGCCAAGCCCACTTTCCATTGGCTGTGGTTCCATGTTGCTTTTAACCCTGGTGCTGTGTTTGTGTGCTGTCTTGATGTGCCTGCCACCCTTGTCTTTGATATTAATGCTGGGTGAACCCAACCCTGCATGGTGATAAATCTTTGATATGAATGCTGGGTGAACCCAACCCTGCATGGTGTTAAATCTTTTATATAAACGCTGGGTGAACCCAACCCTGCATGGTGTTAAATCTTTTATATAAACGCTGGGTGAACCCAACCCTGCATGGTGTTAAATCTTTTATATAAACGCTGGGTGAACCCTGTATGGTGATAAATCTTTTATATAAACGCTGGGTGAACCCAACCTGTCACAGTGACAGATAAAACCATCCACTTAGTGCCTGGGATTCTATGTAAGTGTTAATCTCTCTCGCCATCTACCTTCATCTATCCCTTCTCGCTCCTTCATATACCTCTACCTCCTCCGTTATCATCTGTCTACCTGCATTGCTCTCCCTCTCTCTTCTCATCCATCCCCCATTTTCTGTCCCTTCATCTATCCCTCTTTCTCCCTTTTCCTCCATGTCTGCCCCTCTCTCATTACCTCTAACCTTCTCCCTCCCTCCCTCCACCCCTCCCTCCCTCCCTCCCTCCCTCCCTCCCTCCCTCCCTCCCTCCCTCCCTCCCTCCCTCCCTCCCTCCCTCCCTCCCTCCCTCCCTCCCTCCCTCCCTCCCTCCCCCTGTCCTGCAAGGGTTTCTGTCCTTCAGTTGTGATGCTAAATCGAGGTCTTCACTCTCTGTGGTCATTAAAGAGCCCTGGCACTCGTAAGAGTAAGGGTTATAAAACCCTGATGTCCTGGCTTTAGTTCCATCCTGACCAACATACTTCCTTGGACACCTAATCAACCCTAGCTTCCAACTGGCTCATTCTACACCTGCAAGTCTTTCTCAGATCATTGCTATAATGAGATCGTATTCTCAGTCAATTTACTTTGAAAAATGAAGGGTTCATTATAATGCTGATAATTTCCCTCTCCCTCTCCCTCTCCCTCCCTCTCCCTCTCCCTCTCCCTCTCCCTCTCCCTCCCTCACCCTCTCCCTCTCCCTCTCCCTCTCCCCTCAGGTCCAGGCCCCCCAGCAGATCAGACGGTTGTTATAGAGGAGTTTAGGTTCCTCTCTCAGAAGCTCTTTGTCTCTGTTTCTGTGTTCGCTGGACTGGGGATCCTTCTGGGGATAGTGTGTCTCACATTCAACATCTACAACAGCAATGTCAGGTATGCAGAAACCAGTGTGTGTGTGTCTGTTTTTATGTGTATGGAAGGGGGTGGTGACTATGTGTATGTGTGTGTATACAGCATTTGTTATATCCCATTGAAAGTGTTTGAATGTGGGAAATACAGTGGTTCTGATAATATACATTTTTCACCTAAACCAATTAAAAATACCTTGCTGAAAAAACATCATAGACCAGCATGGGCTGGTGACCATCCTTTGCTGCATTTTCGCTGGTGACAAACTTTCATCTCTATTTGCACATCATCATTTGCACATTCCATCATTCCAGTGATTATGCTGATCTGTAATTTATTTCGCCACTATGGCCTATTTATTGTCTTCCTAACCTTACTGCATTTGTACTCTGTATATAGATTTTCTATTGTGTTATTGACTGTACGTTTGTTTATTTCCCATGTGTAACTCTGTGTTGTTTTTGTCGCACTGCCTTGCTTTGTCTTGGCCAGGTCGCAGTTGCAAATGAGAACTTGTTCTCAACTGACCTACCTGGTTAAATAAAGGTGAAATAAAATTTAAAAAATTCTAAGTCAGACCCGTCGAGAGTAGTGATGATAGTCCGGTGGGCGGGTGCAGGCAGCGTTCGATTGAAAAGCATGCATTTAGTTTTACTAGCATTTACTCGGGACATGAGACAGGACAAAAAAACATGTCCGCACTGTTACGCCATCTTGGAATGGTGACTTGGAATTAAATAATAAAGTAATCAAATAGGCCTAAAACCAATGTAATAATTACACAACTTCTCCCAAATTGGGGTCTCCATGGGGCAAATTTTTCAAGCTAATCTCGTGCTATTTTACACATTTTGTCATGAGGCTGAGATAAAACTTTGTCGTTTTAAAGCTAATTTCCTGTAATTCAAAAGACAAAACTCCTGGTTTATGACGTGTTTGTTACAGGTCCCAGGATTGAGATAAGGAAAACAAATTTAATAGACATATTTTTTCAACGGTCAATTATCTGGTTCATTACAATTGCTTTGTAGAAAAATATAAATTCACAGTTCTCATTATCAATAGAAAAATATCAACATATAAATATATATATAAATTAATATCCTATGTTCAGTCTCTTTAACAGTACATTCAGTGCATTCAGAAAGTATTCAGACCCCTTGACTTTTTCTGCAATTGTTGATTGCCAGGCATACAAATACGATTATTTCTTGATACATTTGAAACAAGGTCTAGTTGTGGCTGCAACCAAACTATATTGTGGACGACCCTAGGTGGAATGCATTGCTTGCCTGCCGTTAGAGTCATAGGGACAATACCGTTCACGAACTGCATCCCCCCAAACGATTCGTTCTCGAGTTTGGTTCATTCAATAATCAATTAATTGCATTCATTCTTGCACCATGTGATCAATTATCAGTTAGTGTATTTTTCTTCTCAATGCTTGCCAATGCCCTAACCACCTGCACCGAGTGGTTAGAGCGTTGGGCCCGTAACCGAAAGGTTGTTGGATCGAATCCCCGAGCTGGCAATGTCAAAATCAGTCATTCTGCCCCTGAACAAGGCAGGGGCAGAACTGTTCCTAGGCTGTCATTGTAAATAAAAATGTGTTCTTAACTGACTTGCCTAGTTAAATAATGGCTAAATAAAATAAAAATAAAATATTTTTCCCCACATGATAGACAGTTGCTGGTCAGAGTAGGTCTCCGAAGCTGCTGAGCCGGAGGAGTGAGTATTAATCCTGCTGTAGCATTCGTTACGGCCAGCAGGTCAAACAAACCACTAAAATGAACGCGTCGCTCTGAAAGAAAATGATCATGACTCTCAAATCATTCGACAACTGCACATCACTAGGAATTAACATCACATTGCAAGACAGCATAATGTGACGTGCTGCTGGGTTTTGCTTTAGCTTATGCTGGTCACCAGTGAAAACACAGTGAAGGCTGGTCACCAGTGAAAACACAGTGAAGGCTGGTCACCAGTTGCCAACATAACCAGTTAGACCATGCTGGTCAGACCAGCTTGACCAGCTATACCTTGTTGGTCAGCTAGCATAACCATCTAGCCCATGCTGGTCAGACCAGCTTGAACAGCATCCGACCAGCACTGACCTTCCTAGACCAGCATGGACCAGCTTGAACAGCATCTGACCAGCACTGACCTTCCTAGACCAGCTTGGACCAGCTTGAAATGTATGCTGGTCTATGCTGTTTTTTTTTCATATCTATCCAATATTCCCACTTATTGACACATCCTGCATATCTGATATTCGGCGTGACTTATAACAAGGATATTCACACCTTGGTGTGTGAGCTTGACAGTTAAATCCAAAACTTTGTTTGCATTTGTGACAGACAGCTAATATCCTCCTGCATTGTGTGATAGTCTGGGTTCTCTGCATGATGAATGCCTCAGATCTCTGAGAGGCTGACTGACAGAGGCATTGTGTGGAGGGAAATTATGTGTGTGTGTGTGTGTGTGTGTGTGTGTGTGTGTGTGTGTGTGTGTGTGTGTGTGTGTGTGTGTGTGTGTGTGTGTAACTATGACAGGTACATCCAGAACTCCCAGCCCTACCTGAACAACATGACGGCGGTGGGGTGTATGATGGCTCTGGCTGCTGTCTTTCCTCTGGGCCTTGACGGACACCACGTACACAGGAAGAACTTCCCCGTTGTCTGCCAGGTACACAGGAAGTATACAGGAAGTGGAGCCATACCACTAAAGCATTGTGGGGGATTGAGTTTTATAGGTACAGGTGTCACGCCTGCTCCCGCTCCCACTCCTTGGTGCTCGAGTGCGCCAGGCTGCCTCCCCTATATCTGTCTGTTCCTCAGTTTGATCCTGGTGTCAGCATTGATGTTGTTTCGTTTCCCCATTTCAGACGCTGTCCGTGTTTTGTTTCACGTCGGTTATTAAATGTTCACTCCCTGTACTTGCTTCTCGTCTCCCAGCATCTGTCCTTACAACAGGAAAGCTCTGGGGTGAAGTGTTCCCCTAGGTACAGATCCTAACCTTAACCTGTCACGATCGTGGTGAGTGGCTGGCAGACCAAAACGCAGCGCAGTTGTAGTTCGGCATGTAATTTTATCAATGTGAAATTTAAAGCGAAAAAAAACAACAAAGCGAGTAAACAGGAAACGTAACATAGGTTGGTACACAGTCACTAACACAAACACAATGAACCACAAGACACCGGTGGAAAACAGGAACTGAAATATGGCCAGCATAGACACACATAGAAAACCCCTGTCAGGCTCTGACCATACCAACATAGACACACATAGAAAACCCCTGTCAGGCAATAGTAAGGAAAATGTCGAACTGACCCAAGATCAGCATCCGGGAGCAAATTCACCCTACACCTACAGCTAACAGAAAGTGGACCCTACCACTTAGGCATTATGGGGAATTGAGTTTTATGGGAGTGGTAGAAGTTTTGTAGGAGGGAAGTTGAGGTCATTATCAATAACTGCCAAATGAGAACATGACTTTGACTTTGAAAATGAATCATTCTTTAATAACTATTATATTTATGTGACAATGTATTTGTTATACCCCACCAGTTATGTAAGGACATTGTTATTGTTTAGTAGATGCATAGACACAATTAATTATTTCAATTTCTTTCCCCTATTCCACTGCCAGTTCCGTCTGTGGCTGCTTGGCCTGGGCTTCAGCCTGGCGTACGGCTCTATGTTCACTAAGATCTGGTGGGTCCACACCGTCTTCACCAAGAAGGACGACAAGAAGGAGAAGAGGAAGGTAAATAAGGAAGGAAGGAAGGAAGGAAGGAAGGAAGGAAGGAAGGAAGGAAGGAAGGTAATTAAACAGCAGAGTGACTGGCTAAAGGGAAGGAAGGAAGCAAGGAAGCAAGGAAGGAAGGAAGGAAGGAAGGAAGGAAGGTAATTAAACAGCAGAGTGACTGGCTAAAGGGAAGGAAGGAAGGAAGGAAGGTAAATAAACAGCAGAGTGAATGGCTAAAGGGAAGGAAGGAAGGAAGGAAGGAAGGAAGGTAATTAAACAGCAGAGTGACTGGCTAAAGGGAAGGAAGGAAGCAAGGAAGCAAGGAAGGAAGGAAGGAAGGAAGGTAAATAAACAGCAGAGTGACTGGCTAAAGGGAAGGAAGGTAAATAAACAGCAGAGTGAATGGCTAAAGGGAAGGAAGGAAGGAAGGAAGGTGAATGAAAGGAGAAAGGTAAGCACCCACCTGGCTTTCTGTCTGTGAGGCAGTGGAGCTGAACTACTACTATCTCTACTCCTGGAGTGTGGCAAAATGGCACCCTATTCCCTACGTAGTGCACTACTTTTGTAGTAGTGCACTAAATAGGGATTAGGTTGCCATTTGGGACTCATATCTGGCTGCTCTCTCCAGGGTTGTACTTTATCATCCTCACACTCAAGGGTTAGGGTTAGCCCTATATGATGAAAATGATGTATTCCCCAACGTGGTTTTATCATTTCACATTTACTCTCTCTCTCTACTCGCACTCTCTCTCTCTCTCTGACCTAGTCCTTTTCTGTAGTAGGCCCTCTGGGAGATGGAGCTAGCCCTCCCAGTCACCTAGCCCCATTGTTGAACCCCTCCAATTGGTCCCACTGGTGAAGGGCCTCCCCAATTAGATAATTCCCCTCCCCCCTCAGCTTCTTCCCTCCCTCCCTCCTTCCATCCATCCTTCCTTCCTTCCTTCCCTCCCTCCTTACTAATTAATTCTGGCCCATTTAAGTGTATGACATCACGTCTTACAGAACCCACCCCTCTGGCTGCGAGAGAGAGAAAGAGAGGGAGACCGATATATAAAAGGAGAGAAAGAAACAGACCGAGACATAGACCGATAGACAGACAGAGATAGAGAGACTGACGGACGGACGGACAGACGGACGGACTATCGGTCTATGTCTCGGTCTGTTTCTTTCTCTCCTTTTATATATCGGTCTCCCTCTCTTTCTCTCCCTGTGCGTGCAGACAGACAGACAGACAGACAGACAGACAGAGTTTAGAGGACGTCTCATTTTTACAGGAATGAGAGATAGAGAGAGAGAGAGACAGCGAGGATCCTCCATACACCTGATACGCCTGGCTCCTCTGGAAGCTGTAGAGAAAGATAAAGTCCATTATTGAATATGTATTACTCCTATCCCTGCTAGCAGGAGAGACCTCTCTGGGGGATTATATTATGGAGAGCCATGTCAAAACTGATTGAGTTCACTTTGAGTCACTTAAGGCCTATGCTGAGACATTCAGCCAGCCAGCCATTCAGCTAGCCAGGACCCCTACTCAGAGGTTGCATCCCAAATAGCACCCTATTCCCTATATAGTGCACTACTTTTGACCAGGGCCCATAGGGTGTCCCATAGGGCTCTGGTCAAAAGTAGTGCACTATGGAGGGCAAAGGGTGACATTTGGGACATAGCCAGAAGGCTGGAGAGAAGCGCTCCACCATTAAACATTGAGATGTTCTGCCGAGACCTGCGGCCACCGATTGATGCTCTCTGTTATCGTAATGTTGTGACTTTGATTTCCTTTGTGTCTTTGACGATGTGTGTTCCCTCCCCACCCCGACAATGAGTTGTGGCTTTTTTTTGGCATTGTGTAAGATAATTGTTGTAAGAGGCTTTGGGATATAAGGAACCTCATGTAAAGGGATAATATGCCCATGGAAAATAGTGTCGCTGGAATCCTCTACGCTTGCCAGGTTCCATACATTTACACCCTATCTAGATGTGAGGCACGTTTAAATATTCAAAATAGACTTCTACCTCAAATAGACTTCTACCTCAAATAGACTTCTACCTCAAATAGACTTCTACCTCAAATAGACTTCTACCTCAAATAGACTTCTACCTTAGTGTTCTCCAATCGTACTGAATGACTGATATTGTTATCTGCTAGATAGAGGAATGACTCATACAGTATATATTGTTATCTACTAGATAGAGGAATGACTCATACAGTATATATTGTTATCTACTAGATAGAGGAATGACTCAAACAGTATATATTGTTATCTACTAGATAGAGGAATGACTCGTCTAGTGGTGTGGTCTAGAGGTGTAGTCTAGAGGTGTAGTCTAGAGGTGTAGTCTAGAGGTGTAGTCTAGAGGTGTGGTCTAGTGGTGTGGTCTAGTGGTGTAGTCTAGTGGTGTAGTCTAGTGGTGTGGTCTAGAGGCGTGGTCTAGTGGTGTGGTCTAGAGAGATGGTCTAGTGGTGTGGTCTAGAGGTGTGGTCTAGTGGTGTGGTCTAGAGAGATGGTCTAGTGGTGTGGTCTAGTGGTGTGGTCTAGAGAGATGGTCTAGTGGTGTGGTCTAGAGATATGGTCTAGTGGTGTGGTCTAGTGGTGTGGTCTAGTGGTGTGGTCTAGAGAGATGGTCTAGTGGTGTGGTGTGGTCTAGTGGTGTGGTCTAGTGGTGTGGTCTAGTGGTGTGGTCTAGTGGTGTGGTCTAGAGGGGTGGTCTAGAGGTGTGGTCTAGTGGTGTGGTCTAGAGAGATGGTCTAGTGGTGTGGTCTAGAGAGATGGTCTAGAGGTGTGGTCAAGAGGGGTGGTCTAGAGGTGTGGTCTAGTGGTGTGGTCTAGAGAGATGGTCTAGTGGTGTGGTCTAGAGAGATGGTCTAGAGGTGTGGTCTAGAGGTGTGGTCTAGAGGTGTGGTCTAGAGGTGTGGTCTAGTGGTGTGGTCTAGAGAGATGGTCTAGTGGTGTGGTCTAGAGAGATGGTCTAGAGGGGTGGTCTAGTGGTGTGGTCTAGAGAGATGGTCTAGTGGTGTGGTCTAGAGAGATGGTCTAGAGGTGTGGTCTAGAGGTGTGGTCTAGTGGTGTGGTCTAGAGAGATGGTCTAGTGGTGTGGTCTAGAGAGATGGTCTAGAGGTGTGGTCAAGAGGGGTGGTCTAGAGGTGTGGTCTAGTGGTGTGGTCTAGAGAGATGGTCTAGTGGTGTGGTCTAGAGAGATGGTCTAGAGGTGTGGTCTAGAGGTGTGGTCTAGAGGTGTGGTCTAGAGGTGTGGTCTAGTGGTGTGGTCTAGAGAGATGGTCTAGTGGTGTGGTCTAGAGAGATGGTCTAGAGGGGTGGTCTAGTGGTGTGGTCTAGAGAGATGGTCTAGTGGTGTGGTCTAGAGAGATGGTCTAGAGGTGTGGTCTAGAGGTGTGGTCTAGTGGTGTGGTCTAGAGAGATGGTCTAGTGGTGTGGTCTAGAGAGATGGTCTAGTGGTGTGGTCTAGAGAGATGGTCTAGTGGTGTGGTCTAGTGGTGTGGTCTAGTGGTGTGGTCTAGAGAGATGGTCTAGTGGTGTGGTGTGGTCTAGTGGTGTGGTCTAGTGGTGTGGTCTAGTGGTGTGGTCTAGTGGTGTGGTCTAGTGGTGTGGTCTAGTGGTGTGGTCTAGAGGTGTGGTCTAGTGGTGTGGTCTAGAGAGATGGTCTAGTGGTGTGGTCCAGAGGTGTGGTCTAGAGGTGTGGTCTAGAGGTGTGGTCTAGTGGTGTGGTCTAGAGAGATGGTCTAGTGGTGTGGTCTAGAGAGATGGTCTAGAGGGGTGGTCTAGTGGTGTGGTCTAGAGAGATGGTCTAGTGGTGTGGTCTAGAGAGATGGTCTAGAGGTGTGGTCTAGAGGTGTGGTCTAGAGGTGTGGTCTAGTGGTGTGGTCTAGAGAGATGGTCTAGAGGTGTGGTCTAGTGGTGTGGTCT
>CM042396.1:30728793-30733793 GCA_023634145.1 Thymallus thymallus
TAACAAGCTAATCACTTCCTCTCTCCCCACAAAAATAACAAGCTAATCACTTCCTCTCTCCCCACAAAAATAACAAGCTAATCACTTCCTCTCTCCCCACAAAAATAACAAGCTAATCACTTCCTCTCTCCCCAGACCGAGGAGGAATCAAGGTGAAATGAATTGGAATGATTCTGGAAAAATCTAAATCTGCTTCCCAAATGGGACCCTATGCATTATTTAGTGCACTACTTTTGACCAGGGCTCTATAAGGAATAGGGTGCCATCTGAGATGCACCTTATAGCTGTGAATTGTATTTGTACCCTGACATTGTCGTCCTTTCCTTCTGTAACCGGTCCGCTGTGATTAATGACTCGACAGAGGAAAATATTGCCTGAGTTTGACGGTGGGGTCAGTTTTCCCATTTGCCAGTCTGGAGGAGATTTTGCAGGTTTTGGAGGAGAGATGACTGTTGGTCAATACGTATTGACTACAATCCCCCCTTTCTGTCCTATCTCTCTTCCCTCTCTCATTTTTCACATTTCTTTCTCTCTCTCACTCCCTCTCTCTGTCTCTCCTCTCTTTCCATCTCTCTCTCCCCCTCTCTCTCCCCTCTCTCTCTCTCTCTCCCCCTCTCCCCCTCTCCCTACAGGTGTTGTGTATGATCACAGCTCCCGTCACCATGATTCTGTCGTCGCAGCAGGATGCCTCTTTTGCCTTCGCCTCCCTGGCCATCGTCTTCTCCGTCTACATCACCCTGGTCGTGCTCTTCGTCCCCAAGGTAGAATAACTGGCTCTCTTTGGTACCATAGCAGCTTCAGTCAGTAACTACAGTATGTCTCTATGGACCCATAGCAGCTTCAGTCAGTAACTAGAGTATGTCTCTATGGTACCATAGCAGCTTCAGTCAGTAACTACAGTATGTCTCTATGGTACCATAGCAGCTTCAGTCAGTAACTAGAGTATGTCTCTATGGACCAATATCAGCTTCAGTCAGTAACTAGAGTATGTCTCTATGGTACCATAGCAGCTTCAGTCAGTAACTAGAGTATGTCTCTATGGTACCATAGCAGCTTCAGTCAGTAACTAGAGTATGTCTCTATGACCCATAGCAGCTTCAGTCAGTAACCTAGAGTATGTCTCTATGGTACCATAGCAGCTTCAGCAGTAACTAGAGTATGTCTCTATGGTACCATAGCAGCTTCAGTCAGTAACTAGAGTATGTCTCTATGGACCCATAGCAACTTCAGTCAGTAACTAGAGTATGTCTCTATGGTACCATAGCAGCTTCAGTCAGTAACTAGAGTATGTCTCTATGGTACCATAGCAGCTTCAGTCAGTAACTAGAGTATGTCTCTATGGTACCATAGCAGCTTCAGTCAGTAACTACAGTATGTCTCTATGGTACCATAGCAGCTTCAGTCAGTAACTAGAGTATGTCTCTATGGTACCATAGCAGCTTCAGTCAGTAACTAGAGTATGTCTCTATGGACCCATAGCAGCTTCAGTCAGTAACTAGAGTATGTCTCTATGGTACCATAGCAGCTTCAGCCAGTAACTAGAGTATGTCTCTATGGTACCATAGCAGCTTCAGTCAGTAACTAGAGTATGTCTCTATGGTACCATAGCAGCTTCAGTCAGTAACTAGAGTATGTCTCTATGGTACCATAGCAGCTTCAGTCAGTAACTAGAGTATGTCTCTATGGACCAATAGCAGCTTCAGTCAGTAACTAGAGTATGTCTCTATGGTACCATAGCAGCTTCAGTCAGTAACTAGAGTATGTCTCTATGGTACCATAGCAGCTTCAGTCAGTAACTAGAGTATGTCTCTATGGTACCATAGCAGCTTCAGTCAGTAACTAGAGTATGTCTCTATGGTACCATAGCAGCTAAAGTCAGTAACTACAGTATGTCTGTTAGTTTATCTCTACGGTGGTACTCTGTAAATGTTTCAGTACAGTACAGATGGTTTTATCTCTATGGCGGTACTGTAGATGCGTCGGTTGATCACCCGAGGGGAGTGGCAGTCAGACACCCAGGAGACCATGAAGACACAGGGCTCATCCACCAACAACAACGATGAAGAGAAGTCCAGACAGCTGGAGAGAGAGAACAAGGAACTACAGAAGATCATTCAGGAGGTACAGCATCAGTTATGTTATACAGTAAGGAACAGGATCTGTTATGTTATACAGTAGGGAACAGGATCTGTTATGTTTAACAGTAGGGAACAGGATCAGTTATGTTATACAGTAAGGAACAGGATCTGTTATGTTTAACAGTAGGGAGCAGGATCAGTTATATTATACAGTAGGCAACAGGATCAGTTATGTTATACAGTAGGCAACAGGATCAGTTATGTTATACAGTAGGCAACAGGATCAGTTATGTTATACAGTAGGCAACAGGATCAGTTATGTTATACAGTAGGTCTAGGATTAGATTTGTTATACAGTAGGTATACCGTAGGTATAGGATCAGTTATGTTATACAGTAGGTACAGGATAAGTTATGTTATACAGTAGGTACAGGATCAGTTATGTTATACAGTAGGTACAGGATCAGTTGTGTTATACAGTAGATATAGGATTAGTTATTTTATACAGTAGGTACAGGATCAGTTATGTTATACAGTAGGTATAGAATATGTTATACAGTAGGTAAAGAATCAGTTATGTTATACAGTATGTATACAGTAGGTACAGGATCAGTTATGTTATACAGTAGGGTCCAGGATCAGTTATGTTATACAGTAGGTAAAGGATCAGTTATGTTATTCAGTAGATATAGGATCAGTTATGTTATACAGTAGGTAAAGGATCAGTTATTTTATACAGTAGGTATACAGTAGGTAAAGGATCAGTTATGTTATACAGTAGGTACAGGATCAGTTATGTTGTACAGTAGATAAAGGATCAGTTATTTTATACAATAGATATAGGATAAGTTATTTTATACAGTAGATAAAGGATCAGTTATGTTATACAGTAGATATACAATAGGTAAAGGATCAGTTATGTTATACAGTAGGTACAGGATCAGTTGTTATACAGTAGGTGCAGGATCATTTATGTTATACAGTAGGCACAGGATCAGTTATGTTATACAGTAGGGTACAGGATCAGTTATGTTATACAGTAGGTGCAGGATCAGTTATGTTATACAGTAGGCACAGGATTAGTTATGTTATACAGTAGGCATAAATCGGTTATGTTATACAGTAGGCACAGGATCAGTTATGTTATACGGTAGGGTACATGATTAGTTATGTTATACAGTAGGTGCAGGATCAGTTATGTTATACAGTAGGCACAGGATCAGTTATGTTATACAGTAGGGTAAAGGATCAGTTATGTTATACAGTAGGTCACAGGATCAGTTATGTTGTAAAGTAGGTATACAGTAGGTATAGTTATGTTATACAGTAGGTACATGATCAGTTATGTTATACAGTAGGTATAAATCAGTTAGGTTATACAGTAGGTCACAGGATCAGTTATGTTATACAGTAGGTACAGGATCAGTTATGTTGTAAAGTAGGTATACAGTATGTAAAGGATCAGTTATGTTATACAGTATGTAAAGGATCAGTTATGTTATACAGTAGATAAAGATCAGTTATGTTATACAGTAGATATACAGTAAGTAAAGGATCCATTATGTTATACAATAGGTATAGGATCAGTTATGTTATACAGTAGGTATACAGTAGGAAAAGGATCCGTTATATTATACAGTAAGTACATGATCAGTTATGTTTCGAAGTAGGTATACAGTAGGTACAGGATCAGTTATGTTATACAGTATGTAAGGGATCAATTATGTTATACAGTATGTATACAGTAGGTTCAGGATCAGATATGTTTTACAGTAGGTAATTGATCAGTTATGTTATACAGTATATAAAGAATCAGTTATGTTACACAGTAGATATAGGATAATTTATGTTTTACAGTAGGTAAAGGATCAGTTATGTTATACAGTAGGTATACAATGGGTAAAGGATCAGTTATGTTATACAGTAGGGTATAGGATCAGTTATGTTGTACAGAGGGTACAGGATCAGTTATATTATACAGTAGGGTACAGGATCAATCATGTTAAACAATAGGGTACAGGATCAGTCATTGTACAGTAGATAAAGGATCAGATGTTATACAGTAGGTATACAGTAGGTATTGGATCAGATATGTTATACAGTAAGTATAGGATCAGTTATGTTCTACAATAAATATAGGATCAGTTATGTTATTCAGTATGTAAATGATATGTTATGTTATATGTTAGGTATAGGATCAGTTATGTTATACAGTAGATATTGGATCAGATATGTTATACAGTAGGTATAGAATCAGTTATGTTATATAGTCGGTAAAGAATCAGTTATGTTATACAGTTGATATAGGATAAGTTATTTCATACAGTAGGTACAGGTCTAGTTATGTTATACAGTATGTAAAGGATCAGTTATGTTATACAGTAGGTAAATGATCAGTCATGTTACACAGGTATCGGATCAGTTATGTTATATAGTTGTTATTGGATCAGCTATGTTAAACAGTAGTTATAGGATCAGTTATGTTATACATTATGTACAGGATCAGTTATGTTATACAGTAGTTACATGATCAGTTATATTATACAGTAGGTACAGGATCAATTATGTAATACAGTAGGGTCCAGGATCAGTTATGTTATACATTATGTACAGGATCAGTTATGTTATACAGTAGATACAGTGTCAGTTGTTATACAGTAGGTATACAGTAGGTTGAGGATCAGTTATGTTATATACTCGTTAAAGGATCAGTTATGTTATACAGTATGTATAGGATCAGTTATGTTATACAGTAGTTAAAGGATCAGTTATGTTTTACAGTATATTCAGGATCAGTTATGTTATACAGTAGGTAAAGGATCAGTTATGTTATACAGTAGGCTTACAGTAGGTACTGCATCAGTTATGTTATATAGTATGTATAGGATCAGTTATGTTATAGAGTAGGTAAAGGATCAGTTA
>CM042396.1:30738793-30793793 GCA_023634145.1 Thymallus thymallus
TCTACTTTGTGCATGACACAAGTAATTATTCCAACAATTGTTTACAGACAGATTATTTCACTTATAATTCACTATATCACAATTCCAGTGGGTCAGAAGTTTACATACACTAAGTTGACTGTGCCTTGAAACAGCTTGAAAAATTCCAGAAAATTATGTCATGGCTTTAGAAGCTTCTGATAGGCTAATTGACATCATTTGAGTCAATTGGAAGTGTACCTGTGGATGTATTTCAAGGCCTACCTTCAAACTCAGTGCCTCTTTGCTCGACATCATGGGAAAATCAAAAGAAATCAGCCAAGACCTCAGAAAAAAACTGTAGACCTCCACAAGTCTGGTTCATCCTTGGGAGCAATTTCCAAACACCTGAAGGTACCACGTTCATCTGTACAAACAATAGTATGCAAGTATAAACACCATGGGACCACGCAGCCGTCATACCGCTCAGGAAGGACACACGTTCTGTCTCCTAGAGATGAACGTACTTTGGTGCGAAAAGTACAAACAACAGCAAAGGACCTTGTGAAGATGCTGGAGGAAACAGGTAGAAAGGTATCTATATCCACAGTAAAACAAGTCCTGTATCGACATAACCTGAAAGGCCGCTCAGCAAGGAAGAAGCCACTGCTCCAAAACCACCATAAAAAATTATGGTTTGCAACTGCACATACTTTTTGGAGAAATGTCCTCTGTTCTGATGAAAAAAAAATAGAACTGTTTGGCCATAATGACCATCGTTATGTTTGGAGGAAAAAGGGGGAGGCTTGCAAGCCGAAGAACACCATCCCAACCGTGAAGCACGGGGGTGGCAGCATCATATGCTGGTGCTTTGCTGCAGGAGGGACTGGTGCACTTCACAAAATAGATGGCATCATGAGAAAGGAAAATTATGTGGATATATTGAAGCAACATCTCAAGACATCAGTCAGGAAGTTAAAGCTTGGTCGCAAATGGATCTTCCAAATGGACAATGACCCCAAGCATACTTCCAAAGTTGTGGCAAAATGGCTTAAGGACAACAAAGTCAAGGTATTAGAGTGGCCATCACAAAGCCCTGACCTCAATCCTATAGAACATTTGTGGGCAGAACAAATTCACCCAACTTATTGTGGGAAGCTTGTGGAAGGCTACCCGAAACGTTTGATCCAAGTTAAACAATTTAAAGGCAATGCTACAAAATACTAATTGAGTGTATGTAAACTTCTGACCCACTGGGAATGTGCTGAAATAAATATAAGCTGAAATAAACTATTCTCTCTACTATTATTTCATATTCTTAAAATAAAGTGGTGATCCTAACGGACCTAAAACAAGGAATTTTTACTAGGATTAAATATGAGGATTTGTGAAAAACGGAGTTTAAATGTTTTTACCAAAGGTGTATGTAAACTTCTGACTTCAACTGTATAAATATATAAATATATATATATATATATATATATATATATATATATATATATATATATATATATATATATGGTACTATACGGATGGTTAACATTTGAGATGATGTGAAATGCAAAAGGAATGATTATCTGAAAAATAAAGTATGTTTTTTTGCATAATATATTCACATTGTGTTGTATAATTTTATATGATGTATTTGATCATGTATATGTTGTGGTCTTTCTGGTCGGAGAAACAGTCCAATAATGGAGTAGGTAGGTATTTATTTATTAAGTCCTAATATTTCATCGTCTGCTGATTGAAAGAAGATAAATCCATATTATCACTTTGAGGAATATACAAAGCCTCATGGATATTTTCATAGTACAGATCTGTAAAAGGAAAGACCATGAATCACAATCCTTTGGACCAATGGGTCCTCAGTAAATCAGCACACTTAAAAGGAAGTGTGCTGTCTTCACACACACACACACACACACACCAATAATATCACCACTAGGTGGCATCTTCTACTCCTCCTTCTGTATTCCGCTCCTTCCTTCTTTCTTCTGTAGATTGTCCCTTGGCCAGGGGCTTATTACACTTATCAGTCATGGCTCCATTACGAGGGGGAGTTACCCTTGTCACTAACCACATTTGCTGTTGAGGAAATGCTACTGACTGCAGTGGAAACAGCCACTGAGTTTATTTTAGTAGAGGTGCCTTTGCAAATGTATGGTACTCCAAATGAGATAAGATCAACAGAAACGCTAATCATTCTATGATAGCATAGAGAACTATTTTTAGGATGTCGTGTTGATAGAATGATTTACAAGTTATTGTTAATAATAAAAATGTTAATAATAATAATAATGTTAAAAATAATAATGTTAATAATAATAATAATAATGTTAATAATAATAATAATGCTAATAAAAATAATAATAATAATTAACAGTATGGCGGTAGCATCAGTGTGTGTGTGTGTGTAAAATAGATATATACTAATATATACGTGTAAACAGGAGTAATATCTACCAGTAGCAGGATAAATAGATATATACTAATATATACATGTAAACAGCAGTAATAGGGACCAGTAGCAGGATAAATAGATAGATACTAATATATACATGTAAACAGCAGTAATAGGGACCAGTAGCAGGATAAATAGATAGATACTAATATATACATGTAAACAGCAGTAATAGTGACCAGTAGCAGGATAAATAGATAGATACTAATATATACATGTAAACAGCAGTAATAGGGACCAGTAGCAGGATAAATAGATAGATACTAATATATACATGTAAACAGCAGTAATAGTGACCAGTAGCAGGATAAATAGATAGATACTAATATATACATGTAAACAGCAGTAATAGGGACCAGCAGCAGGATAAATAGATAGATACTAATATATACATGTAAACAGCAGTAATAGGGACCAGCAGCAGGATAAATAGATAGATACTAATATATACATGTAAACAGCAGTAATAGGGACCAGTAGCAGGATAAATAGATAGATACTAATATATACATGTAAACAGCAGTAATAGGGACCAGTAGCAGGATAAATAGATAGATACTAATATATACGTGTAAACAGGAGTAATATCTACCAGTAGCAGGATAAATAGATAGATACTAATATATACATGTAAACAGCAGTAATAGGGACCAGTAGCAGGATAAATAGATAGATATATACTAATATATACATGTAAACAGCAGTAATAGGGACCAGTAGCAGGATAAATAGATAGATACTAATATATACATGTAAACAGCAGTAATAGGGACCAGTAGCAGGATAAATAGATAGATACTAATATATACATGTAAACAGCAGTAATAGTGACCAGTAGCAGGATAAATAGATAGATACTAATATATACATGTAAACAGGAGTAATAGGGACCAGTAGCAGGATAGATAGATAGATAGATAGATAGATAGATAGATAGATAGATAGATAGGTACTTTATTGATCCCCCGGGGGGGAAATTTCATTATCAAGCAGCTACAACAAAAACACAGGGCAGGTGCAAAATGCCACAACGAAAGTACACAAAAGACAGATACACGGTACATGATACATAGAGCGGCAGTATGAAAAAGTATAGAAATACAGGATATCTGGAGTGCAAAAAAAAGCTATAAAAGGACATTGCGTAGTATGAGTGGTTGGCTGAATATGTACACTATACATTGGTGGATGTTGGATGGTTAATATACTATACAGGTTGATGGCAGAGAAATACTTCAGTAGCTAATGCGTATGATATGAGCGAGGGTAATAATAGTTTACTTAATAGACAGAATGGGTAAATGAATGGGTAAATGAACAATTTTGCATGGTTAAATTAGCTGTACAGTTAGGTATACAGTTATATTTACAGATAAGTGAATACTTGCATGTTTACACAAACTGTACAGGTAAATGACAGGAAGAGATACTATAATAGCTAAATGTGTGTATGATATTATTGGGCTAATAATAGTAATTCCCTTAAAATACAGTCCTTAGTGCGCAGGGTTTAATTACAGACAACTGCACTTATTGCACATTTGATATACTAAAAGCAATGAGAAAAGGTGCAACTGGCAGGATACTAATATGCATTCCTGAGTGAATGCCTAGGTCCAATAATTACTTACAATATTGCATGTGATATAATATAACAACTGTACATGGGTATGTATATACAGACCTGTATGAATAAGTAGGTCCTGAGTGGATGAGTGCTGACGGAACAGAGTTACTCACGGATGGATGCATAATTGTTAAACTAGGTCCTAGCACCCCAACAGTTCCAGATCTATGTTGCCGACGGCACGGCACCCCGGTGAGGCATTATATAGTCTCATAGCCGCCGGCAGGAAGGACCTCCTGTGGCGCTCTCTGGCACACCGTGGTGGGATCAGTCTGTGACTGAAAGAGCTCCTCTGCGTCATAACCATAGCGTGCAGAGGGTGGGTGACGTTGTCCATGATGGCCAGCAGTTTGGCCAGGATCCGTCTCTCCGCCACCTCCTCTAGAGTGTCAAGGCTCATCCCCAGGACAGAGCTAGCCTTCCTGATCAGCTTATTTACCCGAGAAGCATCACCGGCTTTGATGTTTGCTCCCCAGCACACCACTGCAAAAAAGATGGCACTGGCCACCACAGACTGGTAGAAGGTATGCAGTAGTTTACTGCACACGTTGAAGGACCTGAGCCTCCTCAGAAAGTAGAGTCGGCTCTGGCCCTTTTTGTACAGGGCCCCGGTGTTACCAGCCCATTCCAGTCTGTTGTCCATATGGACCCCCAAGAACTTGTATGACTCAACCATTTCCACATCCATCCCCTTTATAGGGACTGCAGTCAGTTGTGCCTTGGTTCTCCTGAAGTCCACCACCATCTCCTTAGTTTTGCTGATGTTGAGCTGAAGGTGGTTCTGCTCACACCACAACACAAAGTCACTGATTGTGCTCCTGTACTCCTCCTCCTGCCCACCCCTGATGCACCCTACAATAGCAGAGTCATCCGAGAACTTCTGTAGGTGGCATGTTTCAGAGTTATATCTGAAGTCTGAGGTGTAGAGGGTGAACAGGAAGGGGGACAGGACCGTACCCTGGGGGGCCCCTGTGTTGCTAACTGCCCGTTCTGACACACAGCTCTGTAGTCGCACAAATTGTGGCCTACCGGTCAGGTAGTCCGTGACCCAGGAGACTAAGGGTGCTTCCACTTTCATCCTCCTCATCTTCTCACCCAGTAGCAGGGGCTGAATGGTATTGAAGGCACTGGAGAAGTCAAAAAACATGACCCTCACAGTGCAACCTGCGTTGTCCAGGTGAGAGTAGGCCCTCTGCAGAAGGTAGATGATTGCATCATCCACCCCGATGTTGCGCTGGTATGCAAACTGCAGGGGGTCCATTGATGAACACACCAGGGGTCTGAGGTGAGCGAGGACTAACCTTTCCAGGGTCTTCATGATGTGGGATGTTAGCGCTACAGGTCTGAAGTCATTCAGGACAGTGGGGTGTGCCTTCTTGGGCACTGGGACGAGGCAGGATGTTTTCCACAGCACAGGGACCCTTTCTAGGCTCAGGCTAAGGTTGAAAAGACGCTGGAGTATTCCACACAGTTGGTCAGCACAGACCCTCAGCACCCTTGGGCTGATGCCATCGGGGCCCGCCGCTTTCCACTGGTGTAGTCTCTCCAGCTCTCTCTTCACTTGGTTGGTGGTGAAAGCCAGCCCAGGTAGGGAGGTGGGGGGAAGGGGGGTGTTGAGGATCAGTCCAGGGGGGGCAGGGGCGGAGGTGGGGTCACTGATTGTCTCAGCAGAGGTGCTGTGAGCAAAGTGGGGGTGGGATAGCCGTGAGGGTGTGTGGTCTGGGGAGCTGGAGGGGAGGTGGACAGGGCCAGTATCGAACCTGTTAAAAAATTGGTTCAGCTCATTGGCTCTGTCCTGGGTCCCCTCCGTCTGCCCACTGTTCGACTTTTTGAAGCCAGTGATATTTCTCATACCCTTCCACACCTCTCTCACCTGGCTCTGCCTCAGCTTGTCCTCCATCTTCTCCTTATACACTCTCTTCCCCTCAGCAATCCGCAACTTCAGCTCCCTCTGGACGCATTTCAATTTGTCCTTGTCCTTCTCCTTGAAGGCCCTCTTCTTCTCATTCAGCAGGGCCTTCAGGTCGCTGGTGACCCAGGGTTTATTGTTTGGGAAACAGCGTACCTTCCTGGTGGGTACAGTGTTGTCTACACAAAAATTAATATAGTCTGTTTGCCTGCACGATACATACTAGTAAGTACTATATATATATTGTTTTGTTGGTTTTGCATATAGTTCACTTATTAAACTATAATGTTAAACAGGAACTGCGCTGCTCCTTGGTCTGCCTACACACCGCAACTTATCACTGTTTGTGATGTTGTCTCTGCTAACTCATACACTTATCAGTCATGGCTCCATTACGAGGGGGAGTTACCCTTGTCACTAACCACATTTGCTGTTGAGGAAATGCTACTGACTGCAGTGGAAACAGCCACTGAGTTTATTTTAGTAGAGGTGCCTTTGCAAATGTATGGTACTCCAAATGAGATAAGATCAACAGAAACGCTAATCATTCTATGATAGCATAGAGAACTATTTTTAGGATGTCGTGTTGATAGAAATAGTCACTATGACCTAAAACAAAATGTTAATGATTTACAAGTTATTGTTATGAAGGTTTTTCTCAGTGCTGTTTTTAGAACCATTTCAGCATACGTTAAAGACCCTTGGAGTACAGTCATCTGACCAGTTTAGAGGACAGTCATCTGACCAGTTTAGAAACTCCTTTTGTAAAATATCCAACACTTTACTCTGGAAAAACATGGCTGTAGAATCTCAAAATAGTGACTATCATCAAGTGATGTAACGTCAATGTTACAATAAATGTGTAGTCCTTTTTCTTTTGTGTTTTATTGAGGTATTGACTCAACAACACTAGTTAAATAAATAGATAAATAAATACAATCAAATTACTCTTAAAATGTAGATCTATAAAATGCAATTAAATAACATAACAGTTAGTTATTATACACTTCAAATAAATTAAATAAATAATGTCAAATTCCATTTAAATAACAATGTATATAGATAACAATACAACTATAATAAACTAATACATTATAAATAATAATAGATATATTAATCAAAGAGAAAGACATGATTCATTTAGAATCAATTAGAAACTATTTTAACTTCTCAATAAGAGAAATTTGAGCGATGTAGTGGCATATTCAAAATGCTTAAATACACTGAATCGTCGTCAGAATTCCTTCAGATAAAATAATATAGTACGGTTGGTTTGTGTGCTGTGGATGGCATCAGGTCCTGAGAGTAACACTAGTTCAGTACATAGTACTTTAACATCATAGAAATATACTGCCATGGTAACACCATGGTAACACATCTGTTATACAGTAAACCCCAAGTATATATAAACTGCTACAGTTTACATCGGTTGGTAGAATTCCTCTAGCCTGGGCCCAGATCTATTTGTTCTCTTGACTACTCCATATTGTCATGCAAGCCAATGTGTGCCATGGCAAAGGGTGGCAAGAAGTGGCATGATGGCACAAACAGACTGGTACCCAGGCTATAATTCCTCATCTTTGACACAAGAGTTTAAAAGCGTTGGCTTTAACATAAAACAACAATGCCTTAAATTCGGTAGATGAAACGCCCTGACTTCTATCAGGTAACCTTCCCTTATCCTCCTCTTCCTCATGGATTTAGCTGCCTAATCCTTCTAACAGTTGAACCTTTCCCTCCCTCACACTGTGGCTGCATCCCAAATGGCACCCCTATTCCCTACATAGTGCATGAATAGGTAAAGTATAGGGAATAGTGTGGCATTTAGGACGCAGCCTTCCTCTATCGTCAGCCATTTTGTCTGTCTCACAAGGCGAACACGCCGAAGAAGTTCTTCCCAGCACCACTCTCCAGATGGGGCAGAAGCCTCTTCTCTGTGTCTGTCCGGAGCCTGTCTCCTCTCTCCAGATTGAACACTGCTCCCACGTACACTGCATTATACCACTTTCCTTCACTCACAGCCTCGCTGTTGGAAGACTTTCTACACACGGTGCGTACAGAGTTGAGCAGCGGCTGGTACTCCTTAATGTCTTCGCTGCCGTAGCTTGGGGACCAGCGCTTGACGGTGTTACTCAGGTGAACCATCTCCTGGTTGTTAGGGTGCTTGGGGTCGGCCTGGCAGCGGACGTGGAAAGAGGCCTGGCTATAGACAAAGTATAGGCCCGGCTGGGGGATCACAATCTCGTTGTTGTTGAGTTTAAGGCCCCCCTGTGAGAATCCCTGGCCCTCGTCATCTGTCCACTTCACTGCGGTCTTGTATTCTCCATTGGCGTTGTATTCACCTAAGAGGGGAGAGGAGGAGAGAGAGAGAGAGGTTGAGATGCAGAGTGGTTGGACATTAATATAATCTACTGTAGATATTGAGTAGTTTCAAAAAGAGATGAAGGTTATGTCTTATACCGTATGTCAAACAGGTTTGATTCATTCACAGCTTCTTATCCCATTTCAAAGTCAGGGTCAATTGTGCTTTGATTTGCATAGACTAAATTTACATTCCCAAATAGGGTGCCATTTGGGGCGCAGACATTGAATACATTACTGGATCATGTTATCTTACCTTCTAAATGAATGGCAGCCTTTTTGTTTCCAGAGAGTTGTCTCAACATATGCTGAAGATCTGAGGAGGGAAGAAGATCGAGATTTAGAAACAGTGACATCTTCTCATGCTAACTCCATATAATGCTGCACTGCTGTGAGAGCATCTAAGAGCTTGAAAAAAATTATCTTACACACTTAGATTTTTATCTCAAATGGCACCCTATTCCTTCTATAGTGCACTACTTTTGACGAGGGCCGATATGGCTGCTATTTAGAATGTAACCTTTATCAAGGGAATAGCAGGATATATTCAATAATATAACACCATAGTACCAGCAGTAGAACATATAGAACTAGACAGAAAAAATAAAATAAACTCACCACCAGGTTTCTCGACGTGATCTTGATTCTGAGGAAAAGGGAAATGAAGATAAAGAAAGTTAGTCCTGCGATCCATTTCATATTGACGCTAAACAGGAGATATGAAATATACAGAGGATACAAATAAATACAAAGATATGCATAGATGTATAGTGATATACAGAAATATTTGCAAGGTAAATACATGTAAATGAAAGTACATCTTTATTTATCGAATTTCTGATGGAATACTCTTGATATTAGCACATCAAAATAGCTCCAGATCAATTTAACTAGACATTGTGCCACTAATAATTCATGATGAGATAAAATAGGATGTATATTCTTACCTTGACGTAAAAGATAAAGAAAAGTGCAGCTGAGACACACAGTGCCATGGCCAGCAGGGCACCACATAGCCTCCACCGGTGTGTGTGTGTGGACTTCTCCCGTACCAGGGTAACAGTCGTTGACGGGTACACAGGGCCACTCTCCATGTCTACCAACACTGTGCTGCAATTACCTTCCATCGTATAGTAGAACCTTCAGTGGAACCTTCCTTTACCTACTTATCCAAGGCAGTATCGAAGAGAGCTAAACTCCAACAGTCTTATTAGAGGTTGTTCTGAAGGTACTGATTCTCCTGCTGTTGCTGTGTTTGACTGATACTCTGAGCGCTGCTGTTTTATATACATATAGCTACTGGGAAACTCCAGTGATGTCAGTCAGAGTGGAGGCAAGCAGGGGAACAGAGAGTTGGGGTAAGAGGAGGCATGGGGACGGGCGTAATGGCTGGGGGAACCTGTGGCGTTTTCACACCCACACACAGGAAGAGAAGCTGTTACATGAAAGAGCCAATGGGGATCCTAATAAACTGAATTAAACATTGCAAGCACATCTTCCTCTTACTCTCTCTTTCTCACTTGTCAAGCAACACCAAAGTGTCTCTTTCTAACTCTTACTCTGTTCCTTATTGGGATTTACTTGAATCTTTATGGGTTTTACTTTCATCTTTATAGGTTTTACTTTCATCTTTATGGGATTTTCTTCTCTTTCTTTGTTGGAATTTTAATGTTCTGCCTTTCACCAAACTGCTACATGGACGTGTTTTCTACTGGTTTAAACACAGAACAGTCTATTGAGCAACAGATGATATCAAAATGGTATCATTTTAGTTCAGTAAAGGTGGTAGAAGTTAGTATGATGTTTTTTTTATGAAGGATGAGGAAGTAAATGTGTTACTGTATGCTGGCGTCCATGTTCATGGTAAAGCACATTATCAATGTTATGCTGAAGAACACTTGTATGTTAATGTCACATTTGGATAATACATTCTCACAAGCAAACACGCCTTGACTTTTTCCACATTTTCCTCCAGACGTGGCGCTTGGCATTCAGGCCAAAGAGTTAAATCTTGTTTCTCATGGTCTGAGAGTCCTTTAGGTGCCTTTTGGCAAAATAACTCGAACTCTGGAGCTCTGTCAGAGTGACCATCGGGTTCTTGGTCACCAAGGCTCTTCTCCCCCAATTGCTCAGTTTGGCCGGGCGGCCAGCTCTAGGAAGTTTTGATTCCAAACTTCTTCCATTTAAGAATGATGGAGGTTCTTGGGGACCTTCAATGCTGCAGACATTCTTTGGTACCCTTCCCCAGATCTGTGCCTCGACACAATTCTGTCTCGGAGCTCTACGGATAATTGCTTTAAACTCATGGCTTGGTTTTTGCTCTGACATGCACTGTCAACTGTGGGACTTTATACAGACAGGTGTGTTCCTTTCCAAATCATGTCCAATCGATTGAATTTACCACAGATGGACTCTAATCAAGTTGTAGAAACATCTCAAGGATGATCAATGTAAACAGGATTCACCTGAACTCCATTTCGAGTCTAATGGCAAAGGGTCTGAATACTTATGTAAATAAGGTGTTTCTGTTTATTAAAAACCTGTTTTCGCTTCGTCATTATGGGGTTATTGTGTGTTTATTGATGAGGAAATGTTTTTATTTAATCCATTTTAGAATAACTGTGGGAAAAGGGAAGTCGTCTAAATATTTTCCAAATGCACTGTACATTCTCACAAGCAAACTTCCTAATTTGCCAAATATGGGCCAAAAGAGACTTGTCATGGCTGCTGTTCGTAATGGTATATCAGTCACTTCCTTCCGTCTCTTTAAACTAGGCCAAGCACCTAGTATACTTGTTTTCAATGTAATAATAAAACAATTTGTTATCTATAACTTTGTACAGGGGAAATAAGTAATAAAAGGTCAATACATTTAAATAAAACATTCTATACAATTGCTGACCATACAGTGTCCATATTAAGACAGCCACAGTCTCATCCTGTTCTGTTTTGCCTCTTCCATCCTGCTTATGTTTAATAACTGCAGTCACTCAGTGTAGTATTCAGAGATTATACCATAACAGTGTAGCATTCAGAGATTATAACATGACAGTGTAGTATTCAGAGATTATACCATAACAGTGTAGCATTCAGAGATTATAACATGACAGTGTAGCATTCAGAGATTATACCATAACAGTGTAGTATTCAGAGATTATACCATAACAGTGTAGCATTCAGAGATTATAACATAACAGTGTAGCATTCAGAGATTATACCATAACAGTGTATTATTCAGAGATTATACCATAACAGGGTAACATTCAGAGATTATAACATAACAGTGTAGCATTCAGAGATTATACCATAACAGTGTAGCATTCAGAGATTATACCATAACAGTGTAGTGTTCAGAGATTATACCATAACAGTGTAGTATTCAGAGATTATAACATAACAGTGTAGCATTCAGAGATTATAACATAACAGTGTAGCATTCAGAGATTATACCATAACAGTGTAGCATTCAGAGATTATAACATAACAGTGTAGCATTTAGAGATTATACCATAACAGTGTATTATTCAGAGATTATACCATAACAGGGTAACATTCAGAGATTATAACATAACAGTGTAGCATTCAGAGATTATACCATAACAGTGTAGCATTCAGAGATTATACCATAACAGTGTAGTATTCAGAGATTATACCATAACAGTGTAGTATTCAGAGATTATAACATAACAGTGTAGCATTCAGAGATTATAACATAACAGTGTAGCATTCAGAGATTATAACATAACAGTGTAGCATTCAGAGATTATACCATAACAGTGTAGTATTCAGAGATTATACCATAACAGTGTAGCATTCAGAGATTATAACATAAAAGTTTAGTATTCCGAGATTACTCTGTAACAGTGTATGTAGTATTCAGAGATTACTCTGTAACAGTGTATGTAGTATTCAGAGATTATACTATAACAACGCCAACAAAACACGAAAGTCCATAATCAGAAGTAGATAAATAGTGACTGTGTGTTATATCATTGGAAGAATATATTTGTAACTTTAATGAAACAGTTACTCAGATGGGGGTCAGTCTGTGTTTGTGTGGATGTTAGCAATCATTTTCTTATTCACAATAATATCTCTATGTGTGTCAGTGTCGGACTAGCCTCGGAAGTCCAGGCTTCTCACACGAGACAGGATTTGGAAGGAAGTGCTGTCATCAACATTACTTAACAAATACAGAGCCGTGTAGGAGTATATGTGTATATATGACATGTTGACCTTCTAGGGATATGCCTATGACTAGAATACTTAAATAAATAGCTATATTTAGCCCTTCAGTATTTTGAGTGACTGGATATTTGAATGAATGAATACTAATAATGAGGTGGCAACATTGTCACAAACAGGATGGTAAAGTCCCAGAACTACAATCTAACAGAAAATCTATATTAATTTACACTAGTCATTCATTCAACAGATTGCAGTTTATATTGTGTCTGCATGAGAAAAATCTTAGATACCAAACAAATCTTTTGAAAAAATATATATTTGTACATCCACACTATATCACGCATTGTATGGCATCTTTTATATGTCCAATAAAAAAATATTTAAAAACAGAAAAACTATAAAACAAATTATGCAAACAGCCAGCTAAACAGCCCAGGAGATGTGTTATAGACGCCACTATGTAGGCATTGGTTGAAGCTCACTGTTCAAATCTCCCTACCATCATGTCTAGGCCAATATGACACCAATCTCAATCAAATTTGAAAATCAACTTGATTGGAGGTACACAACACACTCCCCGCCTCTCATCATGAGCCGTTCGTCCGTTATGGAAAAACACAAACTTTGTCGTTACAGTATTTCTTGTCTGTGTTTTACCTGGCATCTTATTCTGAGACACTGAAGTTAAATCTTTTTTTTAGGTATCACTTTTTCCATACACTTACCTCTGAAAGAGGGGTGTTTTACATGTTGGATAAAATAATCCACTTTCATTATGAATAGGAGGGGGGTATTATATAAAAAAACACCTTCCCACGTCTTTCTCTCTTTCACATCTTCCTCTCCATTCTCTCCCTCCATACCTTGGCTTATCTGTGGGTGAATCTGTCACTCGCAGTACAGCACTGCAGAGACATTGGCCCCTTACACACTCAAGTTGTACAGCTGATGTACAATGCATTTGGTACAACAGTTATAATACAACAGCGAAAAAATATTACGTAAGCTTTGTGGAGACACTGCACAACACACTAGTTGTAAAGTGTTGTGGAGAAACTGCACGACACACTGGTTGTGGAAAATTATTATCCACAAAAGTATCTTTTGTATCATAACCATTGTGTCAAATGTGTTGTAGGAAAGATAATCAGTGCAAAGTAGAGAGAGATCCTTGATGAAAACCTGCTGCAACAGGACAACGACCACAGCCAAGACAACGCAGGAGAGTCTCTGAGTGTCCTTAAGTGGCCCTGCCAGAGCCCGGACTTGAACCCGATCGAACATCTCTGGAGAGACCTGAAAATAGCTGTGCAGCAACGCTCCCCATCCAACCTGACAAAGCTTGAGAGGATCTGCAGAGAAGAATGGGAGAAACTCCCCAAATACAGGGGTGCCAAACTTGTAGCATCATACCCAAGAAGACTCGAGGCTGTAATCGCTGCCAAAGGTGCTTCAACAAAGTACTGAGTAAAGGGTCTGAATACTTATGTAAATGTGATATTTTATTTTTTATTTTCTATAAAATCGAAAAACCTGTTTTTATTTGTCATTATGGGGTATGGTGTGTAGATTGATTACGGTGGAAAAAACTATTTAATCCATTTTAGAATAATGCTGCAATGTAACAAAATTAGGAAAAACTCAAAAGGTCTGAATACTTTCCGAAGGCACTGTAAGTACAAGGGGAAATCCCATCTTTTTACCTACTAGCTTTACTTCAACTTGAACAATGAGATAGTTAGATTATAGTGGCCTTATTCAATCTCTATTTAAAAGTTGGTCTTGAAATCATGTACATAATTGCCAGGTGCTATAGCCTCAACATTGATAACAAAAATGTCAAATCCTTAAAAAAATCCCATATCAAATGAAACAGTTGTCATATAAGGAAGGAACAGACAGGAAGGGAAATACATTATTGTGGAGTATTGGTGTTTCCTTTCTTTTTCCCCATATCTATTTTTATTTGTCTTAGCATTGGTCTTAAGGTGACGCAATAAGCCCTTCCTGTCCTAAAGCCCAGTATTATAGGGCTATTTACATGACTGTGTCTTGAGAAAGAGTAGAATGAAGAAGTGGGATAGAAAGGAAGGAGTGAGAGAGAATGGAAGGAGTGAGAGAGAATGGAAGGAGTGAGAGGAACGTGGATTCTGGTGTAATGGTATGACAAGTGAAACTGACAGGTAGAGAGGAAGATAGAGGGGCTTTCAGAGCTCTGACTAAGTGAAAATCTGTGGCTTCCCTCGTTCCTCTCTTTAGTTTATGTTACGTTGCTGCTGGTGGTGGTGAGGTAGTGGAAGGTGTGAGTGGCAAATACTGGTCCACTAGTGGTTTAAGGTTAGGTTAGGTCGAGCCTCCCGAGTGGCACAGCGGTCTAAGGCACTTCATCGCAGTGCTTGAGGCGTCACTACAGACTCGGGTTTCTTCCCAGTCTGTGTCACAACTGGCTGTGACCGGCAGTCCAATAGGGCGGCGCACAATTGGCCCAGCATAGTCCGGGTTAGGGGAGGGTTTGCCTGGGGGGGGGGGTTTACTTTGCTCATCGTGCTCTAGTGACTCCTTGTGGCGACCCGGGCACCTGCAGGCTGACTTCCTCCGACACATTGGTGCAGCTGGCTTCCGGGTTAAGCAGGCGTTAAGAAGCGTGGTTTGGCAGGTCATGTTTCGGAGGACACATGACTCAACCATCGCCTCTCTCTCATCCAGGACCTATATATCAGGTGGTGTGAAAGGAAGGCCCTGAAAAATCATTAAAGACTCCAGTCACCCAAGCCATAGACTGTTCTCTCTGCTTCTGCACAGCAAGCGGTACCGGTGCATCAAGTCTGACACCAACAGGCTCCTGAACAGCTTCTATCCTCAAGCCATATGACTGCTAAATAGTTAACAAAATGGCTACATGGACTATCTGAGTTGACCCTTGTATTTATTTTTGCATTGTCTGTATGCACACTCACAGGACTCTATACACTCACACACACTGACACTCCAACACACACATAATATGCACACACACATTTACAGTATACTGACTCTACACACACAGAATCACATAAGATCATAATTTAAGCTGCAGCTACTCTGTTTATCATCTATATTGATGCCTGGTCACCTTACCCTTTATGTTATTTGTAGTACTACAATTATATTGATTACTGCATTGTTGGGTTTAGAGCTGCAAGAAAGGCATTTCACTGTAGTTGTACACGTGACATTAAAACGTGAAACTTAACTATTGCTATGCTGTGAATTCCAAAATTGGAAACAACTGACTTAATATTTTTAATTTATATGTGCAATTATTATAATTTTGTCCAAACCTGAGAATATTCTAGACATGTATAACCTATTGTCATCTGAATTATGCCCAATTGTGAGTTGATGACACAACCACAGAATTTCTCCCACCAACTAAGGAGGAAGTAAAAACGTTATTGCATGCTAAAAAGTTCCCCACCAGGCATAAATTAACAAATTTTATATTTTAACCTTTTATTACAGTGGGGTCACACAGATTAGGGTCACACAGAGTGTTTCTTGGCAGTCTTAAACAAATCTACTTGGAAATAAAAGGTATACACCTCACACCCATGGTTATGGGCTTAAAAAAATAGCTGATCTTTTACAGTTTTAGATGTTCCATCTCTGGGTGAGTAGGCTATAAATAGGACTCATCAGTTACATCCCAAATGGCACCCTATTGCCTATACAGTGCACTACCTATAGGGCTCTGGTCAAATGTAGTGCACTATGTAGGGAATAGGGTGCCATTTGGGACTTACACAATGATTAGCTTTACTCATCAACTATTCTGTTATATTGACTGGGTTTGACTGACATGGGCCAAGGGTTACTGGCACCAGCTCATCTGCAATATTATGATATCATCTTCCAGGCAGTTGCTGGTACATTGGCTCGGATACAGTAAGGCCTTTATCAATTATATCACCATAAAATTTAAATGATTTGGTCTCCGACTAGCAATCCCTTAGCCTATGCTAAATGGATGCACTTTGTGGAAACAAACACAACTGTGTATTATACATGTTTTAGTGGACATACAATAACCCCTTATCGCACAGTATTTCAGAATAATAGCAGTCTTGCAGTTTGCAGAGATGACTGACGACAGAGACAGAACAGGTGCGAGCGTTAGAAGGCGCAGGGCTCGTTCATGAGACACCTTGGGTTTCCCAGCAACGAGAGATCGGACACATTTACCGTAAAGCAATGTATAAATGCACACGTTTAACTTCAGGCTGCGCCAAACGAACTAATGCTGATTTTCAATCGAGGCATTTTAAAGATGTGTATGTTGCCATTGTTTATTTACTCGAGTTGTTGTTTGAATTATGAACGTTTAGTAGACTAGGCTTTCATAAAAGCGTAGGCCGTGTTTTTTGGTTGTACTATGGTACTGGGTTACCTGGGAGTGGCTCCAGTCCACAACAGACACACAATGGGTAGACAGACAGGGTTCATACAGTATTACCACTGCATGATCGGCCTTTTGTAGCTCGTATGCTATTAATAACATGGTTTTCTGACTGTAAAATCTTGCCAATGCAGTCTTTCTTCAGTGGCCAATGTTGCTATACGTCGTTAGCTAGCTTTGCTAACAGCAGTGAAATTGTTTTGCCGAAATCTCTAGCTGGCTAGCCTAGCTCCACGTTAGCAAGCAATAACACCTGCGGGAAAACTGATTTTATACTACGAGAGAGCCTCCTTTCAAGGAATATGGAAACCACTTTTGATGTAAACCATCTTTTCCCTGAAAGGATTACAGTGTTGGATCAAAACCTAATTGCAGGTGGAAAATCGATGGGAAGGTAACGTTAGGCTACTCGTTTTTCTGCAGCCAGAACAGCTTTTAATTTAGCATAATTGTTATTTATTTGGCACGTTCGCAGATGATATGCAAATCTAATGTGTTTGAAGCTAAGTTTACGATCTCTGGCTACATGTGATGTCCTTTACAACATGATTGCAGAGAGCATCCGCCCTGTCAACCCGAAACAGTTGTGCATGACGTCAATGTTGTATCGATATGCCGCGTTCACGTGCTAGTCGGAACTAGTACGGCGTTAAAAACAACTGGGACTTCGGAAATCTCCGACTTTCGACTTCGGCGTGTTCAAGATACCTGGGAAAATCTTTTGAATTGTCATCCAATTCGGAATTCCAAGTCAGAAACTCGGTCATCTTACTAGAACTCCGACTTTCCGACCTAAAGATAACATTTTGATTTGACCTCGTTTTTTTCCGAAATCCCAGGTGTCTTCAAAGCACCACAAGAAACGGACATTTCCGACTTGCTAAATACACATGCCGCGTTCAACCAGTTGTCATGTCAGAAATGTCCGCGGTTTTAGTTCCGACTTGCAGGTGAACGCTGCAATAATCATTCAATCCCTTCCCCAGCATGTTAATGCAAAGTGACAAACTGTCTATAAAGCCAATGTGTAACCTAGATTTTATTTTGACTATGTTGGATAAAAGATCACTGAGCAGTTAGAAACACTAGGCTACCACATTAGACCAATACTCTAAAATACACATGAAATCAAAGCCCCACAGTGTCATAATGCCCATAAAAATGTGCGGTCAAACAGGGAAATGATTCCAATTGTTTTTCCATCATTCATTTTTCCCATTGGGAATTTTAGAAACACTTAAAATAAGGGCTGTGTTTCGTGTAGGCTTACCCTGGCGTGACGTTTTGATAACCATGTAAAACTCTCTCAGACAAGGGGACATCAATATATTCCGCTCTATTTATTCTCAGATTCGAAATGGCTAATTAGTATTAAAGTAGACGTCATTTAAGAACAGTGGGTTAACTGCCTTGTTCAGGGGTAGAACGACAGGGATTCGATCCTGCAACCTTTCGGTTACGGAACCAACAGTCTAACCACTCGGATACCTGCCGATTCCCCACAAGGCAGCTTCTTGTCATTGATGGTAGCTATTTGACTGTGCAGAATCATAACAATGCACGGCTTCCGGCCACATCAAAGAGCGCACATCGTTTGGTGTCAGCCAACCCGTCTATAAGAGATCTCCAGGGCCCTGCCCCAGTATCTATGCCTTAGAGATGTCTCTAAGGCATAGATACTGGCCTTAGATAAGGCATAGATACTGAATTGGAAGCTCCAATTCAAACTCCCATTAGACAGCTCTGCAAGCATTTTAATGTCAAAATATGGAGTTTTGCTTATCAACTATCTTCATTGACTGCTGTTACGGCCGGTATACACTTCCAAAAAAGTTATAAATTGGAAGAACATACCATGAGTAACAAACTTATTTTGACATTAAAACGCTTGCAGAGCCGTCTAATGGAAATTTGAATCTGAGCTTCCTGGGCTTTACGCCTCAAATCACAACGACAGCGTCATTGAGCAAAATAGTACGCAGCATCATCTAGATATGTGTGAAACAAAAGTTCAACATTCACCTTCTGCTACCATTTCTGTCAAGCCGACTACCCATACAGTTTGATGCATTCGTTCGATAAATCCGTATCTATCTATCTATCTATCTATCTATCTATCTATCTATCTATCTATCTATCTATCTATCTATCTATCTGCTGCATTAGAAATGTATGTACTTCTGGTGTTACCGAGAGAGTAGACCCGTCATACTCATCGTCAGCATCTTTAACGCACAGATACCGGGAGACACGGCCCAGTTTTCCAAAATCATCTTAAGGCTAAGTTAATCGTTAGAACCTTCGCTGATACCTTATTTACATAAGTATTCAGACCCTTTGCTATGAGATTTGAAATTGAGTTCAGGTGCATCCTGTTTCTATTGATCATCCTTGAGATGTTTCTACAACTTGATTGGAGTCCACCTGTATACAATTCAATTAATTGGACATGATTTGGAAAGGCACAAACCTGTCTATATAAAGGTCCCACAGTTGACAGTGCATGTCAGAGCAAAAACCAAGACATGAGGTTGAAGAAATTGTCCTTATAGCTCAGAGACAGGATTGTGTCGAGGCACAGATCTGGGGAAGGGTACCAAAAATGTCTACAGCATTGAAGGTCCCCAAGAACACAGTGGCCTCCATCATTCTTAAATGGAAGAACTTTGAAACCACCAAGGCATTTCCTAGAGCTGGCCATCCGGAGAAACTGAGCATTTGGGGGAGAAGGGCCTTGTTCAGGGTTCTCTAGAGTTCCTCTTTGGAGATGGGAGAACCTTCCAGAAGTACAACCATCTCTGCAGCACTCCACCAATCAGGCCTTTATGGTAGAGTGGCCAGACGGAAGCCACCCCTCAGTAATAGGCAGATGATAGCCGCTTGGAGTATGCCAAAAAACACCTAAAGACTCAGACCATGAGAAACAACATTCTCCGGTGTGATGAAACCAAGATTAAACTCTTTGGCCTGAATGCCAAGTGTCACGTCTGGAGGAAACCTGGCACCATCCCTACGGTGAAGCATGGTGGATTCAGCATCATGCTGTGGGGATTTTTTTCAGCAGCAGGGACTGGGAGACTAGTCAGGATTGAGGCAAAGATAAACAGAGCAAATTACAGAGAGATCCTTGATGAAAACCTGTTTCAGAGTGCTCAGACTGGGGCAAAAGTTCACCTTCCAACATACAACGACCCTAAGCACACAGCCAAGGCAACGCGGTCTCTAAATGTAATTGAGTGGCCCAGCCAGAGCCTGGGCTTGAATGAATTTATATCTATATCTATATATATATATATATATATATATATATATATATATATATATATATACAGCGGGTGAAATAAGTATTGAACACGTCACAATTTTACTCAGTAAATATATTGCCAAAGGTGCTATTGACATGAAAGTTTCACCAGATGTTGGTAACAACCCAAGTAATCCATACATACAAAGAAACCAAAACAAATAAGTTCAGAAATTAAATTATGTGTAATAATGTGAAATGACACAGGGAAAAAGTATTGAACACATGAAGAAAGGGAGGTGCAAAAAGGCATGGAAAGCCAAGACAACAGCTGAAAACTATCAGTAATTAAAAAGCAATCCAGCCCCCTGTCAGTGCAAATTAATATCAGCTGGTTCAGTCCCAACTGATGGCCTACAAAAAGGTCTCATTGCCAAGGTGTCACACAAGACACATCTCATGATGGGTAAAAGCAAAGAGCTGTCTCAAGACATTCGCAACCTAATTGTTGCAAAACATAATGATGGCATTGGTTATAGGAGCATTTCTAAGCTTCTGAATGTTCCAGTGAGCACTGTTTGTTTTGGTTTCTTTGTATGTATGGATTACTTGGGTTGTTACCAACGTCTGGTGAAACTTTCATGTCAATAGCACCTTTGGAAATATATTTACTGAGAAAAATGGTGACGTGTTCAATACTTATTTCACCCGCTGTATATATGTGTGTATGTGTGTTTTCTAACAGTAGCCCTTGATCATGACTCAGTTCCATTACATTATACATAAGTCATTGGATGAAGTGAACTCCTGTTGGGGAGTGTTTTGTTAAGATCCCCGACGCTCTGTACGAACATTGACATGCATTGCTTGCGGTACGGTTTTTTGAAGCATAAGAACCTCATCTTTCATATCAGCAAGAAATAATTTTCTAAAAACAAAAAGTTAAATTCATACACACCTTAATATGGTTAGGGTTAGTCTCACATGGCCGTATCTCCATGCTACAGTGCTTGTTTACATTTGAGAGCTGATCCGTCGTCAGTATTGTGGAATAATTCTAATGTTAAGGTAAGATTTTAATGGAGAAAGCTGATCCGAGACCAGCGCTCCCTTTCTTACGATCCTATCAGTATCGACACATGCCTCAACGACGCAGTTAGTGACCTTTCTCTCTGCTTGGTGTTTTGGGAAACGCATGTTACATCTTTGGAACGATGCGTGTTAAAACACTCAGAAGCCTAAGTTCCATGGCTATCTGGAAACCTGTATCTGATTGGTTTGCTATTACAGTACGACATGAATCAAACCTCCCATCACATTTCTCCTCTATTCTTTTTTTAAAAATCTTTAATGTAGGTCAGATCCTCAACCCCAAATTGCAGCAGTCATTGATGAACTTGGAAGAGCCTCAGCCAAGGTGTGTAGCCAAGCTACTGTAGGTGGGTGGGTGGGTACTGTTGCCTATTTGTGTTTCCGTAGGCACTAGTTTGATTCACTGTGTTGTCTTTCCCCAGGCCCAATACTTGACAGCCCCAATCACTAGTGCATCCAAGCTGCAGACCAACAAGCACCATCTCTACCTGCTGAAGGATGGAGAAAGCAATGGGTACCTCTACCTACCTCCTCACTCATCATCACAGAACATGCATCTCCCTGTTTCTATCCTCTTCTGGAACATAGAAATAGTATTTCTAGAATGGGAAAAGCCTCCTTTAGAAACGCATTATAAAGCGTAATAATTTACTATTGAGGACATTGTGTCCAGCATCAGACAGAATGATACCACAGAACATGCATGCACATCTGTTTCTGTTCAGACCTCTCTTAGGAAGTCTGTTTCTGTTCAGACCTCTCTTAGGAAGTCTGTTTCTGTTCAGACCTCTCTTAGGAAGTCTGTTTCTGTTCAGACCTCTCTTAGGAAGTCTGTTTCTGTTCAGACCTCTCTTAGGAAGTCTGTTTCTGTTCAGACCTCTCTTAGGAAGTCAGTTTCTGTTCAGACCTCTCTTAGGAAGTCCTTCAATAATTAACTGATGTTCACTGTGCAGTAGCAAGAGCTTTTCAAGGCCACCTTGGCATGTCCACTACTGTCACACAATGTTTTTTTCTTTCTTTCTTTCTTTCTTTCTTTCTTTCTTTCTTTCTTTCTTTCTTTCTTTCTTTCTTTCTTTCTTTCTTTCTTTCTTTCTTTCTTTCTTTCTTTCTTTCTTTCTTTCTTTCTTTCTTTCTTTCTTTAATGAGTACTTTACACTAGTTCTGGTCTCTCAGTGGAATTCACTCCAATGGAAAACTAGGTTAGTCATTTTGTGACTTCTGCCCTCCTCTTTCTTCCAATGTAGCAGCTTGACTCTCTCTCTCCCCTCCCCTCCCCCAGAGGAAGAGCACTTGCGGTGGGGTTTCTGAAGGTTGGCTATAAGAAGTTATTTCTGCTTGTGAGTCCCACTTTCTTTGCTTGGGTTTTTCAACGGTGTATTTTATGCAAAATATGTATACGTTTGTTTCTATTAATGCAAAAGTGTGTTCCCTGTTGGCAATGTTTCTTTAGTAGGGGGGGTTTCAGCTCATTCCTGTGTAGTAGGGCTGTGACAGTCTTGGAATTTTGGATGGTGGAAATTGGCCAGGCAAATACAGTCATGTGAAAAAGCAAGTACACCCCCTGGAAAGTTGTCATTTTTTAAACATATTTGGACAGATGGATATGTAATCTTCACTTCAACACTATTGACAGATAAAGGTTACCCAATTTAACAAATAACACAAAATGTTATGCAATTAAAATAAACAAAAATGCATTTTCCTTAAGGGGAAAAAGTTAGTACACCCCTACCTTTACCATCACATAAAATGGCTAAAATTAGAATTAGGTACCAAAACAAGTGCAAATGATTAGAAAACATTAGAGAGAAACTTAGGAGGGTCCAGCCTTCCATAAAGATAAGAAATTGGTCAGGTTGGGTCTTAACCATATGGGTGTTGGCTCCTCAGAAGAAAGATTATTGATGCCCAAGAGACCGCACAAACTCGGCCTACATGAGAGGTCAGGAAGGAAGAAGCCTCTGCTCTCAAAAAAGAATATCAAGACACAACTGACTTTACCCAGGTGTTGTCTGGCAAAAGTCAGTTGTCTTGTTATTCTTTTTTGAGAGCAGAGGCTTCTTCCTTCCTGACCTCCCATGTAGGCCAAGTTTGTACAGTCTCTTTCTGACAGTGTACCCATGCACTTTGACGTTGATTGTGGCAAGAGATCCCTTGATGTTACCCTGGGGTTCTTAGAGACTTCTATGAGCATCTTTCGGTCATCTTGGGCTGACTTTGGTGGGACGACCTGTCCTAGGTAGTTTGGTGGGACGACCTGTCCTAGGTAGTTTGGTGGGACGACCTGTCCTAGGTAGTTTGGTGGGACGACCTGTCCTAGGTAGTTTGGTGGGACGACCTGTCCTAGGTAGTTTGGTGGGACGACCTGTCCTAGGTAGTTTGGTGGGACGACCTGTCCTAGGTAGTTTGGTGGGACGACCTGTCCTAGGTAGTTTGGTGGGACGACCTGTCCTAGGTAGTTTGGTGGGACGACCTGTCCTAGGTAGTTTGGTGGGACGACCTGTCCTAGGTAGTTTGGTGGGACGACCTGTCCTAGGTAGTTTGGTGGGACGACCTGTCCTAGGTAGTTTGCCAGTGGTCTGGAATTTTCGTTGGACAGTGGAATGATGTACTTCGAATTGCTTGGAAATGGATTTGTAGCCCCGCCCAGACTGTAACTCCTCCCAGACTGTAACTCCTCCCAGACTCATGGTCATCAATAATCTTTCTTCTGAGGGCCTCAGGTAGGTCTTTTGATCTTTGTGTTACCACACACCCATATGGTTAAGACCAAACCAGACCAAGTTTCTCTCTAATGTTTTCTAATCATTTGCACTTGTTTTGGTACCTAATTCTAATCTTAGCCATTTTATGTGATGGTAAAGGTAGGGGTGTACTAACTTTTTCCCCATAAGGAAAAGGCATTTTTCTTTATTTTAATTGCATAACATTTTCAACGTTTTTTTTTTTTTTGTGTCATTTGTTAAATTGGGTAACCTTTCTGTCAATAGTGTTGAAGTGAAGATTACATATCCATCTGTCCAAATATGTAAAAAAAAAAAAAAAAAAAAAAGACAACTATCCAGGGGTGTACTTACTTTTTCACATGACTGTAACTGTTCGAATAGCAAAAAAAATAAGCATATGTCCTCCTCTCCCCCACTCCTGAGCACATGTGCTGCCATAGAAACAGAATGAATAGAAGGGTCTTCCCCATTAATGTCAATGATAGCATAATGGGTGGAGTAGTGGTCAATGCAAGTGTACCCTTAGGAGCAAAGGAAGTCAAATATGCACTGTAATTGGTTAATTGAACTTAACTGAAATACATTCCATTGCATGAGCCACATAATTTAAATTAACATTCTACATGACCATTGAAATGATTGCATCACAATACCAGGTAGCAATAGATCTAGGTTAAAAATATACAGCTTAAGACGAGAATTCTAATATCCCATAACCCTTTGTGCCATTATTCAACAAGGGACTAGTGATGGGAAGTTTGCCTCTTTTTACTGACTTAGATCTTTTCGAGTCGTTCAGTCAAAAGAATGAATCTTTCGACTCATTTCGTTTATTTGCGGCTGTCATTTGAGTCAGTAATGCCCAGAGCACGCAGGGCAGCCTACCGGCGAACGATGAACTGAAAACTCGAGAGTCATGATTCTACAAGCCTCTCTTTCACGTGTCGTTCTCCATAGGGGACTTATTGCAGCTCTCATTTGTGTTCGCAACCGGACTAGATTGTGTATTATTCTTGGCGGAATGCATTTCTTGACTGCCGTGATGGTGATAAGCACGATGTTGTTTTGGTTCTACAAAGCTGTGTCCATCATAACATTCAATAATCAATTAATTGCATTCTTTCTTGCACCATGTGATTAATATTATGAGTTCTAAACATGTCTTTTTGTTCTCTATGCGCCGGACCTATTTTCCTGCTCGCATATTACAGTTGGTGGTCGAAGCACGTCACTGGAGCCGCTTCCGACGAACGTTAAAAAGATCAAATCGTTTGCATACTGCACATCACTACAAGGCGCATACTGCACATCACTACAAGGCGCATACTGCACATCACTACAAGGCGCATACTGCACATCACTACAAGGCGCATACTGGCAAAATCCTCCATCCCAAAGCCCTTGCTTGGAAGTGTACTTTGCCAGACTGCCAAGAACCTTGTCCTCATCCAGGCCAAGGTGGCGAGACATGGTAGTGATGACACCATAGGCCTCGTTGATCTCTGCACCAGACAGGATGCTCTTGCCAGCATACTTGGGGTCCAACATGTACGCTGCAGCGTGTATGGGCTTCAGGCAGAAGTCTTCATGCTTTTTGATGTATTTCAGAACTTCAGTTTCCTCTGCTTGGAGCAACAGTGAAGTGGGCAGGGCAGTACGGATTTCTTCTCTTACATCTGCAAGCAGAGTCTGAACATCAGACAGGATGGCATCGTCTCCCTCAATCTGTGCAACAGCTACTGCTATAGGTTTCAGGAGTTTCAGGCTGCTTACCACTCTCTCCCAAAATACATCATCCAGGAGGATCCTCTTGATGGGGCTGTCCATATCAGCAGACTGTGATATGGCTATTTCTTGGAGAGACTCCTTTCCCTCAAGGAGACTGTCAAACATGATGACAACACCACCCAAACCGATGTTGATGGTCAGCTTCAATGTGATGCTCTTATTCTTCTCATTTTGCTTGGTGAGGTAGATTGCTGCTATAACTTGATGACCCTTCACATACCTAACCATTTCCTTGGCTCTCTTGTAGAGTGTATCCATTGTTTTCAGTGCCATGATGTCCTTGAGGAGCATATTCAATGCATGAGCAGCACAGCCAATTGGTGGGATGTGACTTTAGACCAAGCAGCCTTCATGTTCGCAGCATTGTCTGTCACCAGTGCAAATACCTTCTGTGGTCCAAGGTCATTGATGACTGCCTTCAGCTCATCTGCAATGTAGAGACCGGTGTGTCTGTTGTCTCTTGTGTCTGTGCTCTTGTAGAATACTGGTTGAGGGGTGGAGATGATGTAGTTAATTATTCCTTGCCCACAAACATTCGACCACCCATCAGAGATGATTGCAATACAGTCTGCTTTCTATATGATTTTCTTAACCTTCACTTGAACTCTGTTTGACTATACATCCAGCAAATTAGTAGATAAAGCATGTCTGGTTGGAGGGGTGTATGCTGGGAGAAGAACATTCAGAAATCTCTTCCAATACACATTGCCTGTGAGCATCAAAGGTGAACCAGTTGCTTACACAGCCCGAGCAAGACATTCATCAGCAATTCTCTGACTACGTTCCTCCATTGAGTCAAAAAAACTTCTGATTCCAGGAGGACCACGAGCTGTTGCTATCGATAACGTGTCTGATTCATCATTTTCACCTCAAATAGAAGTAGAAGGACTTTTGTCAGAGGTTGCTTGTTGTGAGCGCTGAGGGAACTTTATGCAATTGGCCAGATGATTCTGCGTCTTTGTTGCATTCTTCACATATGATTTGACACAGTATTTGCAAATGTACACAGCTTTTCCTTCTACATTAGTTGCAGTGAAATGTCTCCACACATCAGATAGTGCCCATGGCATTTTCCTGTAAAGATTTTTTTTGGTTTGTTTTGTTTTGTTTTGTTTTTTATAGTAAAAAAAATTAAAATACAATTCCATGTACAGATAAATAGTTAAGATAGATAGATAGGTACTTTATTGATCCACCGGGGGGGGAAATTTCATTGTCAAGCAGCTACAACAAAACACAGGGCAGGTGCAAAATGCCACAACGAAAGTACACAAAAGACAGATACACAGTACATGATACATAGAGCGGCAGTATGAAAAAGTATAGAAATACAAGATATCTGGAGTGCAAAAAAAAAGCTATAAAAAGATCTTGCATAGTATGGGTGGTTGGCAGAGAAATACTTCAGTAGTAAAAATGCGTATGATATGAGCGAGGGTAATAATAATAGTTTACTTAATAGACAGACTGGCTAAATGAACAGGTAAGTGAAAATTTTGCATGGTTAAATTAGCTGTACAGGTAAGTATACAGTTATATTTACAGATAAGTGAATACTTGCATGGTTACACAAACTGTACAGGTAAATGACAGGAAGAGATACTTTAATAGCTAAATGTGTGTATGATATAATTTGGGGTAATAATAGTAATTCCCTTAAAATACAGTCCTTAGTGCGCAGGGTTTAATTACAGACAACTGCACGTATTGCACATTCGATATACTAAAAGCGATGAGAAAAGGTGCAACTGACAGGATACTAATATGCATTCCTGAGTGAATGCCTACGTAAGTTAAGTCCAAGAATTACTAGCAATATTGCACGTGATATGATATAACAACTGTACATGAGTATGTATATACAGACCTGCATGAATAAATAGGTCCTGAGTGAAGTGAGTGCTGACGGACCAGAGTTACTCACGGATGGATGCATTATTGTTAAACTAGGTCCTAGCACCCCAACAGTTCCAGATCTATGTTGCCGACGGCACCCCGGTGAGGCATTATATAGTCTAATAGCCGCCGGGAGGAAGGACCTCCTGTAGCGCTCTCTGGCACACCGTGGTGGGATCGGTCTGTGACTGAAAGTGCTCCTCTGCGTCATAACCATAGCGTGCAGAGGGTGGGTGACGTTGTCCATGATGGCCAGCAGTTTGGCCAGGATCCGTCTCTCCGCCACCTCCTCAGGGCGGCCTCCTCAGGGCGGCGCCAAACACAGTAATGTGTTTGGCGCCGCCCTGAGTGGTCGCCTTTTAAGCAGCTCCCGTTGTCCCGTTGTTCGTGCATTAATTGTTGTTTTAGTTCGTTTTTCGTCTAATTTCTTTAGTTTTATTTTTTATTTTGCTACAGTCGAACTATAACAGTTCAGGATTATGGATTTTATGGATTTTATCGCAGCTGAACGTCGACAGGAGTCGTCAACTGTTATTGTTTACAGCAGAGCCCAGCTCCTGGATTTAGCCCACGCAGCGCTGCTGCTCCCCAGGGAAAAGTTTGATATTCCGGACGAATTGAAAAGACGACGCCGTGGATGCAGGGCGGGATTGAAATGTAAGGCAAAGCGGAGGAGGTTCAAGTACAAGCCGGCTATACCATCTATTATTATGGGCAATGTGAGGTGTCTACATAACAAGATGGATGAGTTGGCGGGACTTGTTCGTGGACAAAGGATTTATCGGGAAGCTAGCCTAATGTGTTTTACTGAGACTTGGCTGAACGATAACATCCCCATACAGAACGTCACTATCGACGGTTTCCAGACCATCACAGCGGACAGGGATCGCGTCTCTTCCGGTAAGAGTAAGGGTGGTGGGCTGGCTTTATTAGTTAACAACAGATGGTGTCATCCGAACCATATTACTCTTAAGGAAAAGTTTTGTAGCCCGGACATTGAACTGCTAGCCGTTAGCCTGAGACCCTACTATCTACCTAGGGAATTCACGGCGGCCATTGCTGTTATTGTTTACATCCCGCCCTCTGCTGACGCAAACGCAGCGTGTGACGTCATCCACTCTGTTATCGCGAGGTTACAGACAGCGCATCCCAGTGCTTTCTTTGCAATTTCGGGGGATTTTAACCATGCATCTCTCTCTTCCACGCTGCCCACGTTCAAACAGTGCGTGAAGTGCCCAACCAGGAATAATAAAACTCTGGACTTGTTATATGCTAATGTGAAGGATGCATACAACTCCACTGCACTCCCTCCCCTCGGTAGATCGGATCACAACCTTGTCCACCTCACCCCACTCTACAGGCCTATGGTCCAACAGCAGCCTGCAACCACCAGGACTATTAGGAGATGGTCCCCGGAGGCGAATGAGGCCCTACAGGACTGCTTTGAAACAACAGTCTGGGATGTGTTCTGTGAGGCTCATGGGGAGGACATCGATGGACTCACTGACTGCATAACAGACTATATTAATTTTTGTGTAGACAACACTGTACCCACCAGGAAGGTACGCTGTTTCCCAAACAATAAACCCTGAAGGCCCTGCTGAATGAGAAGAAGAGGGCCTTCAAGGAGAAGGACAAGGACAAATTGAAATGCGTCCAGAGGGAGCTGAAGTTGCGGATTGCTGAGGGGAAGAGAGTGTATAAGGAGAAGATGGAGGACAAGCTGAGGCAGAGCCAGGTGAGAGAGGTGTGGAAGGGTATGAGAAATATCACTGGCTTCAAAAAGTCAAACAGTGGGCAGACGGAGGGGACCCAGGACAGAGCCAATGAGCTGAACCAATTTTTTAACAGGTTCGATACTGGCCCTGTCCACCTCCCCTCCAGCTCCCCAGACCACACACCCTCACGGCTATCCCACCCCCACTTTGCTCACAGCACCTCTGCTGAGACAATCAGTGACCCCACCTCCGCCCCTGCCCCCCCTGGACTGATCCTCAACACCCCCCTTCCCCCCACCTCCCTACCTGGGCTGGCTTTCACCACCAACCAAGTGAAGAGAGAGCTGGAGAGACTACACCAGTGGAAAGCGGCGGGCCCCGATGGCATCAGCCCAAGGGTGCTGAGGGTCTGTGCTGACCAACTGTGTGGAATACTCCAGCGTCTTTTCAACCTTAGCCTGAGCCTAGAAAGGGTCCCTGTGCTGTGGAAAACATCCTGCCTCGTCCCAGTGCCCAAGAAGGCACACCCCACTGTCCTGAATGACTTCAGACCTGTAGCGCTAACATCCCACATCATGAAGACCCTGGAAAGGTTAGTCCTCGCTCACCTCAGACCCCTGGTGTGTTCATCAATGGACCCCCTGCAGTTTGCATACCAGCGCAACATCGGGGTGGATGATGCAATCATCTACCTTCTGCAGAGGGCCTACTCTCACCTGGACAACGCAGGTTGCACTGTGAGGGTCATGTTTTTTGACTTCTCCAGTGCCTTCAATACCATTCAGCCCCTGCTACTGGGTGAGAAGATGAGGAGGATGGAAGTGGAAGCACCCTTAGTCTCCTGGGTCACGGACTACCTGACCGGTAGGCCACAATTTGTGCGACTACAGAGCTGTGTGTCAGAATGGGCAGTTAGCAACACAGGGGCCCCCCAGGGTACGGTCCTGTCCCCCTTCCTGTTCACCCTCTACACCTCAGACTTCAGATATAACTCTGAAACATGCCACCTACAGAAGTTCTCGGATGACTCTGCTATTGTAGGGTGCATCAGGGGTGGGCAGGAGGAGGAGTACAGGAGCACAATCAGTGACTTTGTGTTGTGGTGTGAGCAGAACCACCTTCAGCTCAACATCAGCAAAACTAAGGAGATGGTGGTGGACTTCAGGAGAACCAAGGCACAACTGACTGCAGTCCCTATAAAGGGGATGGATGTGGAAATGGTTGAGTCATACAAGTTCTTGGGGGTCCATATGGACAACAGACTGGAATGGGCTGGTAACACCGGGGCCCTGTACAAAAAGGGCCAGAGCCGACTCTACTTTCTGAGGAGGCTCAGGTCCTTCAACGTGTGCAGTAAACTACTGCATACCTTCTACCAGTCTGTGGTGGCCAGTGCCATCTTTTTTGCAGTGGTGTGCTGGGGAGCAAACATCAAAGCCGGTGATGCTTCTCGGGTAAATAAGCTGATCAGGAAGGCTAGCTCTGTCCTGGGGATGAGCCTTGACACTCTAGAGGAGGTGGCGGAGAGACGGATCCTGGCCAAACTGCTGGCCATCATGGACAACGTCACCCACCCTCTGCACGCTATGGTTATGACGCAGAGGAGCTCTTTCAGTCACAGACTGATCCCACCACGGTGTGCCAGAGAGCGCCACAGGAGGTCCTTCCTGCCGGCGGCTATGAGACTATATAATGCCTCACCGGGGTGCCGTGCCGTCGGCAACATAGATCTGGAACTGTTGGGGTGCTAGGTCCTAGTTTAACAATTATGCATCCATCCGTGAGTAACTCTGTTCCGTCAGCACTCATCCACTCAGGACCTACTTATTCATACAGGTCTGTATATACATACCCATGTACAGTTGTTATATTATATCACATGCAATATTGTAAGTAATTATTGGACCTAGGCATTCACTCAGGAATGCATATTAGTATCCTGCCAGTTGCACCTTTTCTCATTGCTTTTAGTATATCAAATGTGCAATAAGTGCAGTTGTCTGTAATTAAACCCTGCACACTAAGGAGGTCCTTCCTGCCGGCGGCTATTAGACTATATAATGTAATAAAACTCTGCGCACTAAGGACTGTATTTTAAGGGAATTACTACTATTACCCCAAATGATATCATACACACATTTAGCTATTAAAGTATCTCTTCCTGTCATTTACCTGTACAGTTTGTGTAAACATGCAAGTATTCACTTATCTGTAAATATAACGGTATACCTAACTGTACAGCTAATTTAACCATGCAAAATTTTCACTTACCTGTTCATTTACCCATTCTGTCTATTAAGTAAACTATTATTACCCTCGCTCATAGCATACGCATTAGCTACTGAAGTATTTCTCTGCCATCAACCTGTATAGTATAGTTAACCATCCAACATCCACCAATGTATAGTGTACATATTCAGCCAACCACTCATACTACGCAATGTCCTTTTATAGCTTTTTTTTTGCACTCCAGATATCCTGTATTTCTATACTTTTTCATACTGCCGCTCTATGTATCATGTACCGTGTATCTGTCTTTTGTGTACTTTCGTTGTGGCATTTTGCACCTGCCCTGTGTTTTTGTTGTAGCTGCTTGATAATGAAATTTCCCCCCCGGGGGATCAATAAAGTACCTATCTATCTATCTATCTATCTAGAGTGTCAAGGCTCATCCCCAGGACAGAGCTAACCTTCCTGATCAGCTTATTTACCCGAGAAGCATCACCGGCTTTGATGTTTGCTCCCCAGCACACCACTGCAAAAAAGATGGCACTGGCCACCACAGACTGGTAGAAGGTATGCAGTAGTTTACTGCACACGTTGAAGGACCTGAGCCTCCTCAGAAAGTAGAGTTGGCTCTGGCCCTTTTTGTACAGGGCCCCGGTGTTACCAGCCCATTCCAGCCTGTTGTCCATATGGACTCCCAGGAACTTGTATGACCTGACCATTTCCACATCCATCCCCTGTATAGGGACTACAGTCAGTGGTGCCTTGGTTCTCCTGAAGTCCACCACCATCTCCTTTGTTTTGCTGATGTTGAGCTGAAGGTGGTTCTGCTCACACCACACACAAAGTCACTGATTGTGCTCCTGTACTCCTCCTCCTGCCCACCCCTGATGCACCCTACAATAGCAGAGTCATCCGAGAACTTCTGTAGGTGGCATGTTTCAGAGTTAAGCAGTTTGATTAAACAACTCCTTTGTCAAATACATATTTTAAAATGAAACATGTATGGAAACAGGTGAATTAACACTCAGTTAGCAGGCTCAAGCAAGCTAAAACCCACATGGTAGCAAAAACTAGCAGAAATTAACAAGTTAGAAATGATTTAAACACACTTTGCTGTAGCCTACTATTTACTAGTTAACAAACAATCATGTATGTCATATAAAATATATTCACCTCACCCAGTATTGTAATCAAAACTTACCAGAAAGCATGTAGTCCTTGGCTCAGACAGTGTAGTAGTGTGGGCTCAATAGCATCTCATTAGTGTGCAAGATCTTGAGAATCAGCTGTACGTGTGATGGAAGAATGCACTGTACATGCCACAATATGCCATAACCAAAATATGCCACAAGACTTAGAATTGCCTTATGTGTATCCCACAAAAAGGTTCACTGTTATAAACTAACTGTTTTGATGAATTTAAGCAAAATTCCCCAAATTCCAAATATACCGGAAAATCTCTGACCCTTTGCAACCCCAGTAACAGCCTGAATTTAAAATTGATTACATTGAAATGTAGTGTCACATAATACCCCATAATACCCCATAATGTCAAAGTGGAACTATGTTTTTTTTGTAGTTTTTTTAAACATTAATTACAAATGAAAAGCTGAAATGTCTTTTGTCAATAAGTATTCAACCCCTTTGTTATGGCAAGCCTAAATTAGTTCTAGAGTAAACATTTGCTTAACAAGTTGCATAATATGTTTGCAATAATAGTGTTTAATAAGTTGCATAATATGTTTAATAATAAACATGTTTAACATGTTTTTTGAATGACTACCTCCTTACTAAGGTCCCTCAGTCGAGCAGTGAATTTCAAACACAGATTCAACCACAAAGACCAGGCAGGTTTTCCAATGCCTCGTAAAGAAGGGCACCTATTGGTATATGGATAAACATTTTTAAAAAGCAGACATTGAATATCCCTTTGAGCATGGTGAAGTTATTAATTACACTTTCAATGGTGTATCAATACAGGTTGTTTCGGTTCAATTATTTAAAACAATTATATAATAATAATTTATTTTAAACATTCAATCCATCTTGAAATAATGACATAAATAATTTGAGCTTTTTATTGGAAATTCCAAATCCCAAAATTGTGAATATTAATTTGCCAAAAATATTGAAAATATTCCATTGTCTCTGTCAGGAAATTACTATGAGATAATAAAATATATCAGTAGTTTTTATTTGATAATAATTATTTAAGATAATTATTTGTCATTCCTCGTCATCTCGTCTCTGCTCAGAGCAGTAGCAGCCAAACAACGTTATCTCTGTGTATTCTCCCCATACTGTACAAGGCTAGCCTGCCTAAGCATGCTGCAGAGCTGTCTGACATTACTAGTTCTTCAAAGTAGTTTCACCAACTGTCTCTGTCCCTCTCTCTCGACTCTTTGTGTTGTGTAGAGCCCTCTCTCATGCGGTCTGTGTGGTCTGTGTGTACCTAACCTATCATCACAGGCGTAAAAGTGTATCCATCCATGGATTATGATCATTGTAGTTAATTACCACGTTTCTACACTGAACTAGATTTAATATTTGCTCAGTGAAAACTACAACTCCCTTCAGCCCAGCGTCCCACATAGTACTTAAGTTGGTTTATCTCATCATTGATTTGATTTTGCTCTAGAGAAATGAACTAAATTGAATTCAATTAATCAAACCGATGTCGGTCAATTAGTTGTTTAATAACAACAACAAAAAAAGGAAATGTTGGTTAATTGCTCACCACTAACCAGTCACTATAAAGATACAGGCATCCTTCCTGACTCAGTTGCCGGAGAGGAAGGAAACCGCTAAGGGATTTCACCATGAGGCCAATGGTGACTTAAAAACAGTTTAATGGCTGTAATAGGAGAAAACTGAGGATGGATCAACAACATTGTAGTTACTCCATAATACTAACCTAAATGACAGAGTGAAAAGAAGGAGTCCTCTACAGAATACAAATATTCCAAAACATACATCCTGTTGGCAATAAGTAAAACTGCAAAATATGTGGCAAACAAATTAACTGAATACAAAGCGTTATGTTTGGGGCAAATCCAACACAACACATCACTGAGTACCGCTTTGCATCATGTTATGGGTATGCTTGTCATCGACAAGACTAGGGAGTTTTTTAGGATAAAAAGAGAACCTAATGGAGCTAAACACAGGCAAAATCATTGAGGAAATCCCAGGTTCAGTCTGCTTTCCACCAGACACTGGGAGACACATTCACCTTTCAGAAGGAGAATAACCTAAAACACAAGGCCAAATCTACACTGGAGATGACGTTGAATGTTCCTGAGTGGCCTGGTTACATTTTTGACTTAAATCGTCTAGAAAAGCTATCACAATACTTGAAAATTGCTGTCTTTCTATGATCAACAACCAACTTGACAAAGCCTGCTCTATTCATTATATTTCTATGTATTCTACTGCATTGTGGGGGTTCAGTCAGTTTGTCTGACCAAAAAATACAAAACAAATATGTATTTATTTATTTTAAACGGTTATGACAGTTATTTTATTTTCATGACAGTCTTCATCCATAACCGTAAGTTACACGTTATACAGTAATTGTGCCAGGCCTATTCAAATGTACTAGTTTCCCTCCAGTGTGATGCTTTTTCAGTTGAGACTTGAATTGTGAAATGTATTGCATTGCACTGAATCAAATTCATTGAAATGTCTCCCTAGGACCAGCGAGGGGCGCATGTCGAGACAGAGCCTCTGTGTGTCTTGGATTTCTTTGTGACAGAGAACCTTCAGAGGCACGGCTACGGACTGGAGCTGTTTAGCTTCATGCTGCAGGTGAGACACCATGCCTTTACCTGGGACGGATGCAGGGTCGGGCTTTACCTGGGACGGATGCAGGGTCGGGCTTTACCTGGGACGGATGCAGGGTCGGGCTTTACCTGGGACGGATGCAGGGTTGTGTTTTACCTGGGAAAGAAGCAGGGTTGGGGTTTACCTGGGACGGATGCAGGGTTGGGGTTTACCTGGGACGGATGCAGGGTTGGGGTTTACCTGGGACGGATGCAGGGTTGTGGTTTACCTGGGACAGATACAGGGTTGGGGTTTACCTGGGACGGATGCAGGGTATGGGTAAAATCTAATTTGAGTTAGTCAATTCACAAAGTAAATTGAAATCCAAAAAGTTAATTTATTAGTAATGATTTCTAAATAAACTTATTTTTTATTTTAAAATGTAAAAACATTATAATTGTAAATTCAAATCACTTCCTGAATTGAGTGACTTCAATTGGAATTGACTGCAACCCTAGACAGAAGGAATAAACACTGATTGGTTACACCTGACTGAATGCTGGCGTGTATTCACTAGGAACCAAAGGGAAGCAAACGGGAAGGGACCTACCTGAACATTTTGCAACAGAAACTGTTTACTCTAAAAGCTGTTGAGTTCCGTTTTGTTCTTAAATGGAAGGTGTAGTTCAGTCGTGTCTCTATTAAAACAATAAGGGTCTGGAAGAAGTTGGACTTCACTCCACTTTAGAGCACAGAAGAATCAATCATTTATAGATGTGCAGCTTTTGCCAAACACTTCGTAGACTATTCAGATTGGAATGTCAACACGTGGAAACAATACAATTAAAATGAACTACAACTTCCATTTAAGAACCCAACAGTTTTCATGTCACGTTGAAGAGCGTTTGAAGTCAACGGTTTACATGTTTTGCAATAGAATCAGTGTAATGAATACACCCCAGGCTATAAAACTAAAGCACACAGACTGGAATGTGGTGTAGGCGGAGGCAGAGTCGCTGGACTAGAAATGATGTTGCTAGAGATTACACAGTGTTGCCAAGAGGGTGTTCTCTGTCTGTTTGCTCGTTGAGACGTGTGGTAATTGCTCAGTTTGTTTTCTTCCCCCATGTTCAGCACAAAAAGGTGGAGCCAGTGCTGATGGCTTACGACAGGCCCTCCCCTAAGTTCCTCTCTTTCCTGGAGAAGCATTACTGTCTGAAAAACAGTGTACCTCAGGTATGATTTGAGGGCAGTCTCTCCTGTGATTGCACCGCCATTGCTTTTAATTCCCCAACACCATATCGTCACTGGTAAATTATTATACAGGCCTGACACCAACAGCCTAATATACTTAAAATAGATATTAAAATATCATAAACTAACAGTTTCAGACTGAGATGAGACAGAAGGTGAAGGGGGTTTATATGATTTGATATTAATATGACACAAGCAGGATGGTATAGTATTATTAGATAAAAGTAGATGTAATTGTCCACGAGTCCCCTGGACATAACAAACTGAGATACCATCAGCCATCAAACTGAGATACCGTCAGCCATCAAACTGAGATACCGTCAGCCGTCAAACTGAGATGCCGTCAAACTGAGATACCGTCAGCCGTCAAACTGAGATACCGTCAGCCGTCAAACTGAGATACCGTCAGCCGTCAAACTGAGATACCGTCAGCCGTCAAACTGAGATACCGTCAGCCATCAAACTGAGATACCGTCAGCCATCAAACTGAGATACCGTCAGCCATCAAACTGAGATACCGTCAGCCATCAAACTGAGATACATTGAGCCATCAAACTGAGATACCGTCAGCCGTCAAACTGAGATACCGTCAGCCGTCAAACTGAGATACCGTCAGCCGTCAAACTGAGATACCGTCAGCCGTCAAACTGAGATACCGTCAGCCGTCAAACTGAGATACCGTCAGCCGTCAAACTGAGATACCGTCAGCCGTCAAACTGAGATACCGTCAGCCATCAAACTGAGATACCGTCAGCCATCAAACTGAGATACCGTCAGCCATCAAACTGAGATACCGTCAGCCATCAAACTGAGATACCGTCAGCCATCAAACTGAGATACCGTCAGCCATCAAACTGAGATACATTGAGCCATCAAACTGAGATACCGTCAGCCATCAAACTGAGATACCGTCAGCCATCAAACTGAGATACCGTCAGCCATCAAACTGAGATACCGTCAGCCATCAAACTGAGATACCGTCAGCCATCAAACTGAGATACCGTCAGCCATCAAACTGAGATACCGTCAGCCATCAAACTGAGATACCGTCAGTCATCAAACTGAGATACCGTCAGTCATCAAACTGAGATAGTAAGCCATCAAACTGAGATAGTAAGCCATCAAACTGAGATACCGTCAGTCATCAAACTGAGATAGTAAGCCATCAAACTGAGATAGTAAGCCATCAAACTGAGATAGTAAGCCATCATCAGTCATGTGACTCCAGTCATCTCCAGACGACTAAAGCAAAGTAGGTCAATTAAATTGTAAGCAGAGATGGAATTATAATGTAATAACAACATTTTATGAGTATTCATTCAAAAAATCAGTTAAACGCATTTAAACCTGTTTATAAAAATGTATAATTTCTTATAATTATGAAAGTTCAAAGTTCAAGTGTAGCCTCATGTTTTATCTGTTGAGGCAGAGTTTTGTTGATAAGGGTGTAGTTATAAGGGTGTAGTTATAAGGGTGTAGTTATAAGGGTGTAGTTATAAGGGTGTAGTTATAAGGGTGTAGTTATAAGGGTGTAGTTATAAGGGTGTAGTTATAAGGGTGTAGTTATAAGGGTGTAGTTATAAGGGTGTAGTTATAAGGGTGTAGTTACAAGGGTGTTGTTACAGAAAGGTGAGGATAGACAAGAGTGTGTTGGTCTATGAGTGTGCTCCTATGAGCCCTAGTGTAAGGCAGTGCACTAAAAAGAGAATAGGGTGCCATTTGGGACACAAGCTATGAGACACTTTCTGTTAGTGATTATAACACAGTCTGTCCTCCAGACTGAGAGAACCTCCAAAGCCTTACTCATCATGCTGGCCCTATGGTTAATGATTCTGTTTAACAGACTAAATACATTACCTGTATGTCATGTATCTATCATCTACCTGGTGATTTAATTATTTTCCTTAGTGTCATGTCCTCACTCTCTGTCTCTCTCTCTCTCTTCCTGATACCCCCCCTTCTCTCTCTCTCTCTCTCTCTCTCGCTCTCTCTTCCTGATACCCCCCCCCCTCTCTCTCTCTCTCTCTCTTCCTGATACCCCCCCTTCTCTCTCTCTCTTCCTGAAACCCCCCCCTTCTCTCTCTCTCTCTTCCTGACACCCCCCCATTCTCTCTCTCTCTCTCTTCCTGACACCCCCCCCTTCTCTCTCTCTCTCTCTCTCTCTCTCTCTCTTCCTGATACCCCCCCTTCTCTCTCTCTCTTCCTGATACCCCCCCTTCTCTCTCTCTCTTCCTGAAACCCCCCCCTTCTCTCTCTCTCTCTTCCTGACACCCCCCCATTCTCTCTCTCTCTCTCTTCCTGACACCCCCCCCTTCTCTCTCTCACTCTTCCTGACACCCCCCCTTCTCTCTCTCTCTCTCTCTCTCTCTCTCTCCCTCTTCCTGACACCCCCCCTTCTCTCTCTCTCTCTCTCTCTCTTCCTGACACCCCCCCTTCTCTCTCTCTCCCTCTTCCTGACACCCCCCCCCTTCTCTCTCTCTCTCTCTCTCTCTCTCTCTCTCCCTCTTCCTGACACCCCCCCTTCTCTCTCTCTCTCTCTCTCTCTCTCTTCCTGACACCCCCCCTTCTCTCTCTCTCTCTCTCTCTCTCTCTCTCTCTCCCTCTTCCTGACACCCCCCCTTCTCTCTCTCTCTCTCTCTCTCTCTCTCTCTTCCTGACACCCCCCCTTCTCTCTCTCTCTCTTCCTGACACCCCCCCCTTCTCTCTCTCTCTCTCTCTCTCTCTCTCTCTCTCTCCCTCTTCCTGACACCCCCCCTTCTCTCTCTCTCTCTCTCTCTCTCTCTCTCTTCCTGACACCCCCCCCTTCTCTCTCTCTCTTTCTAGGTCAATAACTTTGTGGTGTTTGACGGTTTCTTCGCCAACAGATCAGGTAATATATACTATACTACTACTGTTGACCAGAGCCCTTTGGGTCCTTTGGCACTAAATAGGGAATGAGTACCATTTGGACCCACCAACAGTGGTGTATTCATGCCTGTGGTGGTGTGGTGACTGGTAATAAGAGCAGGTTTTGGATTCACGTGGGCGTCCACACTCTCACAGGTGCCTGCTAGTCTCACGTCTAATGTAGAATAGGCTGCCTCTCTCTGTTCCCACTAAAACAGACACCTTAGTGTTTACAGCATTATTTCCAGCCAAAACAGTTCGGAAGAGTTTGTGCATTTATTATTTTTATTATTATATTATGGTGCCAAGTTTTTTTACTTTTTTTGGAATGTTCGGGCACACAAAACAAGTCTGCGATTGGTCAACAGTAGGGATTCTTCAATAAAGTCTTTGTTGTCATTCAACGAGAGACGACTCGTTTTCATACACATTTTTTCATTGAGATATACTGCACCAAACATCTTACATTTTTATTCTGGCTATGGTTTTTCAAAATGGAAAATTAGTATATTGCCACTTTTTTCTTGTTTTTCAAGCCTAAATTCTAAATATAATTTTTTATTTGTAATTTTTTTCCATCTACATAACTACCCCATAATGACAGGTGAAACAGGTTTTTAGACATTTTAGCAAATTTATTGAAAGTAAAAATAATTTACATAAGTATTCACACCCCTGAATCAATACTTTTTAGAAGCCCCTTTGGTGGCGATTACAGCTTTTAGTTGTCTTGGGTATGTATCAGCTTTGCACATCTGGATTTGGGGATTTCTTCCCATTCTTCCTTGCAGATTTTCTCAAGCTCTGTTAAATTAGATGGGGAGTGGCGGTGAACAGCAATAAGGGAAAAGTCTTTCCCACAGATGTGAAAGTCTTTCCCACAGATTTCTAATGGGATTCAAGTCTGAGCTTTGGCTGGGCCACTCAAGGACTTTCACATTCTTGTTCTGAAGCCATTCCAGCATTGCGTTGGCCGTATGCTTGGGGTCATTGTTGCAATGTAAGTCTTCGCCCCAGTCTAAGGTTGTTTGCACTCTGATGCAGGTTCTCATCAAAGATTTGCCGGTATTTGGATCCATTCATTGTCCCCTCTATCCTTACCAGTCTCCCTGTCCCTGGCACTGAAAAGCATCTCCATAGGATGATGCTGCCACCACCACGCTTCACGTTAGGGATGGTGTTAGACGTGTGATGAGCTGTGCCTGGTTTTCTCCAGACATAGCACTTTGCATTCAAGCCAAAGAGTTACATTTTTGTCTCATCAGGCCACAGAATATTTAGCCATATGCTCGGATTCTTTCACATGCCTATATGCAAACTCCAGACAGAGTTTTTCAGAGGATTGGCTTCCGTCTGGCCACTCTCCCATAAAGCCCAGATTGGTGAAGTGCTGTAGAGACTGTGTCCTTCTGGCAGTTTCTAACCATCTCAGCCAAGGAACTCTGTAGTTCTGTCAGAGTGGTCATTCAGTTCTTGGTCACCTCCCTGACCAAGGTCCTTCTTGCACGGTTGCTCAGTTTGGTCAGACGGATTCTGGGTAGTTCCATATTTTTTCAATTTCCCAATGATGGAGACCACTGGGCTCCTGGAAACTTTAAACACTCTAGAAAATGTTTTATACCATTCCCCAAATATATGCCTCATCACAATTTGGAGATCTATGAACAGTTCCTTGGACATGGTATAGTTCCTGCTCTGTCATGCACTGTTAACTGTGGGACTTTATATAGACAGATGTGTTTCTTTCTAAATCATGTCCAAACAATTGACTTGACCACAGGTGGACTCCAATCAAGTTGTAGTGACATCACAAGGATGATCAAAGGAAATTGGATGCACCTGAACTCAATTTGGAGTGTCATAGCAAAGGGGTGTGAATACTTATGTTTTTTCACTTTGTCAAAATAATCAATTTTGAATTCAGGTTGTAACACAACATAATGTGGAATAAGTCAAGGGATATGAATACTTTCTGAAGGCTCTGTAGATGCACTACTTCTCAGTTGATTTTCTGTTATTCCGGTTTCCAAACGCGGCTTTTGTTTCACCAAACTTTCACAGGCTCGCCTCCCTCTCCTCTGACGGATCAGGGAATGTACAGCTTTTTGTAAGGAACTCTCAATCTCTTTCTTTTATTATTTTTCTTCCTCTTTCCTCGCATCCAATCCCCCTTTCTTTCTCGTTTATCTGCTTTATCCCTTTGTTGATCTCAGGACCCGTTTCTCCTCTTTCTCTCTTTCTCTCTCTTTCTTTCTCTCTCTTTCTTTCTCCCTATTTCTCTCTTTCTCTCTCTCTCTCTCTCTTTCTTTCTCTCTCTTTCTTTCTCCCTATTTCTCTCTTTCTCTCTCTCTTTCACTCTCTTTCTTTCTTTCTCTCTCTATATCTCTCTCTTTCTTTCTCTTTCCCTCTCTCTCTCTCTCTCGCTTTTTATCTCTTTCTCTCTTTCTCTCTTCCTCGTTCTCTCTCTTTCTTTCTCTCTCTCTATCTCTCTCATCTTGTTTATCACTACCCTGCTTCTCTCCCAGCTAGCCTTCCAGTTACCAGGCTGCTATGGTTACCCTAAGATCAGATAGATACACCACCCCACAACGATGTCCCTGGCTGCCTTCCCCACACCACTGATAATAATAGACCTGTTTGTAGTCCCACCCACTACCAGAGCCATAGACACAGATATGAGACAAGTAGAGATATGTTTGTATATATGTCTCTACCTGTTTGTATATATGTCTCTACCTGTTTGTATATATGTCTCTACCTGTTTGTATATATGTCTCTACCTGTTTGTATATATGTCTCTACCTGTTTGTATATATGTCTCTACCTGTTTGTATAGATGTCTCTACCTGTTTGTATATATGTCTCTACCTGTTTGTATATATGTCTCTACCTGTTTGTATAGATGGCTCCCAGCTGTTTGTATATATTTCTCTACCTGTTTGTATATATGGCTCTACCTGTTTGTATAGATGGCTCTACCTGTTTGTATAGATGGCTCTACCTGTTTGTATAGATGGCTCTACCTGTTTGTATATATGGCTCTACCTGTTTGTATAGATGGCTCTACCTGTTTGTATATATGGCTCTACCTGTTTGTATATATGGCTCTACCTGTTTGTATAGATGGCTCTACCTGTTTTTATATATGGCTCTACCTGTTTGTATAGATGGCTCTACCTGTTTGTATATATGGCTCTACCTGTTTGTATAGATGGCTCTACCTGTTTGTATATATGGCTCTACCTGTTTGTATATATGGCTCTACCTGTTTGTATATATGGCTCTACCTGTTTGTATAGATGGCTCTACCTGTTTGTATATATGGCTCTACCTGTTTGTATATATGGCTCTACCTGTTTTTATATATGGCTCTACCTGTTTGTATAGATGGCTCTACCTGTTTGTATAGATGGCTCTACCTGTTTGTATATATTTCTCTACCTGTTTGTATATATGGCTCTACCTGTTTGTATAGATGGCTCTACCTGTTTGTATAGATGGCTCTACTTGTTTGTATATATTTCTCTACCTGTTTGTATATGTCTCTACCTGTTTGTATATATGTCTCTACCTGTTTGTATAGATGGCTCTACTTGTTTGTATAGATGGCTCTACCTGTTTGTATAGATGGCTCTACCTGTTTGTATATATTTATCTACCTGTTTGTATAGATTGTTCTACCCACTACCATTCAATGTCTTATCATTTGCTCAGGATTATATGACATATAGTACGTATAGTGTACGTCCAGTAGGTTGCAGAGTTCTCAGTAGTGTGTTTGTTTGTATGAAGGTAAGACGGCATGTTTAGATCCTCTCAATTTGTACCCAGGCCTGGCATAAGGTTGTCATAAGGTTGTCATAAGGTTGTCATAATGTTTTCCCCATTGCTGACTGTATTCTTCAACAGCGGCCCAGTTGAGAAAGGTTCCCCCCAAAAGGCCGGACGGAGATATCAAGCCCTACTCACTAACAGAGAGAGAAGGTGAGCCACCGTTGAACTTAGCCTCCATGTGTTCTGTCTAACCCCTAATGGGCCAGTTTCCCAGACCCAGATCAAGGCTAGTCCTGGATTAAAACAAAAGTTTAATGGAGATTCTTAATTAGTCCAGGACTAGGCTTACCTGTGTCCAGGAAACCAGCCCATATACAGTACATGACCAAAAGTATGTGGACACCTGCTCGTCGAACATCTCATTCTAAAATCATGGGCATTCATATGGAGTTGTCCCCCCCTTTGCTGCTATAACAGCCTCCACTCTTCTGGGAAGGCTTTCCCCTAGATGATGTAACATTGCTGCGGGGACTTGCCACAAGAGCATTAGTGAGGTCGGGCGATTAGGCCTGGCTTGCAGTCAGTGTTCCAATTCATCCCAAAGCTGTTCGATGTTGAGGTCAGGGCTTTGTGCAGGCCAGTCAAGTTCTTGCACACCGATCTCAACAAACCATTTCTGTATGGACTTCTCTTTGTGCACGGTGGCATTGTCATGCTGAAACAGGAAAGGGCCTTCCCCAAACTGTTGCCACAAAGTTGGAAGCACAGAATCGTCTAGAATGTAATTGTATGCTGTAGCGTTAAGATTTCCCTTTACTGGAAGCAAGAGGTCCGAACCATGTTTAGGTAAGTTTAGTCTGAAAGCCACTGAGCCGTTTACCAGATTAAGCATAGAGAACAGCTTTGTAAACATTAGGATGTGCCACTGACAGTCATGGAAAAATGTTACATAGAACCTCTCTGTCCAGTCAGATCTCATCATGTCTCAGTTGCTTGATTTGTCTTGCACTTGCACTCTGGCCTCAGTGAAATGTCAACATAGTTGGATAGAGTTTATATGACCAATGTATCACCACCTCTCCCTCATGGTATTATCACCACCTCTCCCCTCTCCCTCATGGTATTATCACCACCTCTCCCCTCTCCCTCATGGTATTATCACCACCTCTCCCCTCTCCCTCATGGTATTATCACCACCTCTCTCCTCTCCCTCATGGTATTATCACCACCTCTCTCCTCTCCCTCATGGTATTATCACCACCTCTCCCCTCTCCGTCATGGTATTATCACCTCTCTCTCTCCTCTCCCTCATGGTATTATCACTACCTCTCCTCTCTCCCTCATGGTATTATCACCACCTCTCCCCTCTCCCTCATGGTATTATCACTACCTCTCCTCTCTCCCTCATGGTATTATCACCACCTCTCCTCTCTCCCTCATGGTATTATCACTACCTTTCCTCTCTCCCTCATGGTATTATCACCACCTCTCTCCTCTCCCTCATGGTATTATCACCACCTCTCCCCTCTCCCTCATGGTATTATCACCACCTCTCTCCTCTCCCTCATGGTATTATCACCACCTCTCCCCTCTCCCTCATGGTATTATCACTACCTCTCCTCTCTCCCTCATGGTATTATCACCACCTCTCTCCTCTCCCTCATGGTATTATCACCACCTCTCCCCTCTCCCTCATGGTATTATCACTACCTCTCCTCTCTCCCTCATGGTATTATCACCACCTCTCTCCTCTCCCTCATGGTATTATCACCACCTCTCCCCTCTCCCTCATGGTATTATCACTACCTCTCCTCTCTCCCTCATGGTATTATCACCACCTCTCTCCTCTCCCTCATGGTATTATCACCACCTCTCCCCTCTCCCTCATGGTATTATCACCACCTCTCTCCTCTCCCTCATGGTATTATCACCACCTCTCCGCTCTCCCTCATGGTATTGTCTCCCCCTCCAGCTGTGCGAGAGGAGCAGAGGGCTCTCCCCTGGCCTTTGTGTCGGCCCGCGGCTCCTCCCCTCACTCCCCCATTGTCGGTATCCTCCCCGTGCTCCCCAAGCAGGGGCCGCCAGCGCCCCGATCCGGCCCTGGCCCCAGCAACTGCCCCTGGGGGCTACAGGGGGCCGACCCCCCACTCCCCACTCATCAACAGCCTCAACTGCAGGGCAAAGCGCACCAGGTATGGTATTCCGGGAATAATCTCAGTTGGAGTGATTCCTCACTCCTGAAATCAGGAGGGAATAAGCAGAGGTAATCCTCCAATGTGGGGATTTTGGGAATGTTTTCGTGAAATTTCCAACCCTACTTCTACTAACCTAATCCAGTATTGTGGCAGAGTGTTACAGCAGTACATCTGAATGGCAGAGTGTTACAGCAGTACATCTGAATGGCAGAGTGTTACAGCAGTACATCTGAATGGCAGAGTGTTACAGCAGTACATCTGAATGGCAGAGTGTTACAGCAGTACATCTGAATGGCAGAGTGTTACAGCAGTACATCTGAATGGCAGAGTGTTACAGCAGTACATCTGAATGGCAGAGTGTTACAGCAGTACATCTGAATGGCAGAGTGTTACAGCAGTACATCTGAATGGCAGAGTGTTACAGCAGTACATCTGAATGGCAGAGTGTTACAGCAGTACATCTGAATGGCAGAGTGTTACAGCAGTACATCTGAATGGCAGAGTGTGCTCTATGCTGAGGGCCTGTCTGTGTCTCTGCCAGGTCTGGAAGGCTTGGCTGTGGGACACAGCATTCCTCTCATTAAGAGTATTGTTCCATGCAAAGAGCGAGTCCCAAATGGCACACTTCCCTTCATGCTATATAGGGAATAGGGTGCCATTTGCGACTGACACTGGATGCTCTCTCTGCAAATGCTCTCTCTCTCCCACCTAATTGTCCTGTGTGATCAGCACTGCACTCTTTGTGGCCTCTCTTTCTAAACGTTGTTTCTCTCTTTCTGTCTTTCTTTCTTTCTTTCTCTTGTTCTCTACTGTTTGTGTACACCACCACCCCCTTTTATTCAATCATCTAATCCTCCCGTCTCTGGCTCTGCCTCCTTCCCTCCATCATTAACATGAGGACAGTTCCCTTAACCGATCACAGCTCAGCTTCCATTGACCACCTTTTGACTCCTCCCACCACTGTTTCCTTCTTTTAAAAGGAAGGACTGTGGTTTTTAGCCTGTTAGCTAGCCTATGGCTTTGTCCCAATTCTCCACCCTTCTCTTGAAGTGTGTACTTGCACACTTCCTGTCATGGATTTAACAATGGTGGAAACTCCCCCCACCCAATGTTTACACCAATCCAAGGCCATAATAGAAAATATTTAAGGGCACACTTAATGAGAAGGGTGGAGAATTGGGATGCAGCCTATCTGTCTGTCTGTCTGTCTGCCTGCCATGGAGTTTAATATTATTTACATTATTAATTTACTACGAAACTGAGAAGAACAAAACAGAACGAACATGGCTTCCTATGTCGGTTCAAACTTTTTCAACCTTTCCTAGTGTGCTGGTCGTCCCATCGAGGGAATTATGATGCTGCCTGTAACTTTTGCCTGCCGTTTTCTAGAAGAAGCCATTAAAACTATCTACAACAAAATTAGAAAAGTGAGATTTCTTTCTGTTCACTTGGTACACCATTTTAGAGCTTATTTTTCACTAATAGTTTGACCTGTAACCTACAATACTCTCATTAACAGTGGATGAGGCCACTAAAATAATGATTACTTTTGTAGTCATATTCATTATACAGCAGTTAACATGTTTATTTATTAATAAAACATTCTCACAATAATACTTTTTTTATATAATACTTTACTTTTCATTGTCATGAAAACATGACGCCAATAAGAAACATTGCCTAGAATTTGACGTTGACCGGAACATGTTTTTACATCAGGCCCTACTAGTTCCACTAACTCCTCCGCCATGACTCTATGGATCTCTCTTTTGGCATCACACAATTATTGGCCTTTTCTTTTGTTAGTTTTTGTATGATTTGTCAAACATTCACTTATACCTTTGTTTTGCTAATTATGTTTTCATTGAGTGTTTTTTCCTTTGTTGAGTTCTGTTGCTTTTTCCTTTTAAAAAAACACAATTCTTCTCTTTTTCTTTTCCCTTGGTCCTATACTACCTCCACTGTTTCTGTCTCTTCTTTCGCTGTCCCCTTGTCTTTTTTCCTATCCTCTCTACCTTCCCTGCTCCACTGCCGTTGTAGCCAACAGGGCCTAGTTGCCAGGGGCAACCTCTACAGCCGCCACATCAACACCCGGGGCTTTGGGCTGTTGTTGGATACACAGCCGAACACCTTCAAACTGCCAGGTAACCAGATCTGATTGGCTAGGGGACATGTGTAGTTCACCGTAACAACACACCAATAAGGACTAAAGATGTGTCCCAAATGGCACCCTATGTAGCACTACTTTTAACCAGGGTCCATAAACGACATTACCCAGCATGCCCATGGATGTACTGTGTAGTCCTGTCTGAATTCTGACCTGTTAGTGCTGTGTGCCTCCTCAGGTTTGAAAACAGTGTTGAGAGACAGAGAGACTGACATAGGAGGGCAGACAGAGCCACTGGGACACAGAGACACACAGAGGTTTGACATTCCTCACACGCCACCAAGGAGTCCTAACTCACCCTCACATAGACAGCATTGAATACTGGGTGGATACAAATGAAAGCATGACGTATACCTTTGAATTACAGATGACCTGTGTTTGACAATGACCTTTTACTTGTTCTCCCTCTCCGGCACACCTACACGTTATCACTCATCCCCTCTCACCTCCATCACGCCCCTTCTACTCTCTCCGTTTCTCTATCACTCCTCCCCTCTCTCCTCCATCATGCCCCTTCTACTCTCTCCGTTTCTCTATCACTCCTCCCCTCTCTCCTCCATCACGCCCCTTCTACTACTCGCCCTACATCCCTCCCACTCAGCCTGTCCAGGTCCCTTCCTATACAGTGAGCTCCAACAGTATTGTGACAGTGACACATTGTTTGTTGTTTTGGTTCTGTACTCCAGCATTTTGGATTTGAAATGACTGTCAGTTTTAATTTGAGGGTATTTTCATTCGTATCGGGGGAACCGTTTAGAAATTACAGCACTTTTTGTACATAGTCCCCCCATTTTAGGGAACCAAAGGTATTGGGACAAATTCAGTTGTGTATTAAAGTACAAAGTCACTGTCCCAATACAGTGTCTCTCCCATCTCTGCCTCTATCCAGGAAGGAGCTGCCTCTATCCAGGAAGGAGCTGCCTCTATACAGGAAGGAGCTGCCTCTATACAGGAAGGAGCTGCCTCTATCCAGGAAGGAGTCGCTCCCCGCCCAGACCACCATGATGACCACCAGAGAACCAGACAGACAGGCCGAGACCAGGGTGCTGGAGAAGGGGATCCGGATGGGGGTAGGGGGAGAGCCCTGGCCAGGGAAGGGTGGAGGAGAAGGAGGTGGGCCTCTGGAGGTGGTTGAGAAGGGACCATCGGAGGATAAGAGGGACAGGGGGAGAGGAGAGTGGTCGTGGACGGTGGGAGAGAGCTGGGTCAGGCAGAAGTATAGGAGCACCAGACCCTGGTGAGACGGACAGACGGACGATAAATGGGAAGAAAGCCACTTCCTTTCATCCCTCTCTCCTGGTCTCTGATTAGTGGTGCTATGTGTTCTTAACTGACTTGCCTAGTTGAATAAAGGTTACATGTGAGGAATAAGTGAGGGGTTTGGTTGGTATGCAACAATAGTCAGCCGGATGTCCCTAATAGCACCCTGTTCCCTATAAAGTGCACTACTTTTTACCAGCACCCAGGTCATAGGGTGCCATTTGAGACGTACAGTTGAAGTCGGAAGTTTTAAAACTCATTTTTCAACCACTCCACAGATTTCATGTTAACAAACTATAGTATTGGCAAGTCGGTTAGGACATCTACTTTGTGCATGACACAAGTAATTCTTCCAACAATTGTTTATAGACAGATTATTTCACTTATAATTCACTATATCACAATTCCAGTGGTTCAGAAGTTTACATACACTAAATTGACTGGGCCTTTAAACAGCTTGGACATTTCCAGAAAATGATGTGATGGGTTAATTGACAATTTTAGTGAATTGGAGATGTACCTGTGGATGTATTTCAAGGCCTACCTTCAAACTCAGTGCCTCTTTGCTCAACATCATGGGAAAAAAAAAAAAAATCAGCCAAGACCTCAGAAAACAATTGTAGACTTCCACAAGTCTGGTTCATCCTTGGGAGCAATTTCCAAATGCCTTAAGGTACCATGTTCATCTGTACAAACAATAGTACGCAAGTATAAACACCTTGTGACCACGCAGCCGTCATACCGCTCAGGAAGGAGACGCGTTCTGTCTGCTAGAGATGAACAGACTTTGGTGCGAAAAGTGCAAATCAATCCCAGAACAACAGCAAAGGACCTTGTGAAGATGCTGGAGGAAACAGGTACAAAAGTATCTATATCCACAGTAAAACAAGTCCTATATCGACATAACCTGAAAGGCCCCTCAGCAAGGAAGAAGCCACTGCTCCAAAACCGCCATAAAAAAGCCAGACTACGGATTGTAACTACACATGGGAACAAAGCTTTTTGGAGAAATGTCCTCTGGTCTGATGAAACAAAAATAGAACTGTTTGGCCATAATGACCATCGTTATGTTTGGAGGAAAAAGGGGGAGGCTTGCAAGCCGAAGAACACCATCCCAACCGTGAAGCACAGGGGTGGCAGCATCATGTTGTGGGGGTGCTTTGCTGCAGGAGGGACTGGTGCACTTCACAAAATAGATGGCATCATGAGGAAGGAAAATTATGTGGATATATTGAAGCAACATCTCAAGACATCAGTCAGGAAGTTAAAGCTTGGTCGCAAATGGGTCTTCCAAATGGACAATGACCCCAAGCATACTTCCAAAGTTGTGGCAAAATGGCTTAAGGACAACAAAGTCAAGGTACTGGAGTGGCCATCACAAAGCCCTGACCTCAATCCTATAGAAAATTTGTGGGCAGAACTGAAAAAGCATGTTTGAGCAAGGAGGCCTACAAACCTGACTCAGTTACACCAGTTCTGTCAGGAGGAATGGGCCAAAATTCACCCAACTTATTGTGGGAAGCTTGTGGAAGGCTACCCAAAACGTTTGACCCAAGTTAAACAATTTAAAGGCAATTCTACCAAATACTAATTGAGTGTATGTAAACTTCTGACCCACTGGGAATGTGATGAAAGAAATAAACACTGAAATAAATCACTCTTTACTATTATTCTGGCATTTCACATTCTTAAAATAAACTGGTGATCCTAACTGACCTAAGACATGGAGTTTTTTTACTAGAATTAAATGTCAGGAATTGTGAAAAACTGAGTTTAAATGTATTTGGCTAAGCTGTATGTAAACTTCCGACTTCAACTGTAGACACAGTCTGTCGGTGTAAAATTATGGGTTACAGCACAATGAATACTAGTCAGTATGCAGGTGAAGGTCATGAGAACTAAAGTTATAGAGACGTCCAAAATCTGCTGTAAAACTGTTATTATTTGCTTGAAGAAAAGGCAAGTTTCATGCTCGAAACTCAGACTTTACCAGACATTTTATGCCACTTTTTTTTACTATTTAATTTTTAAAAAGTGTTTTATCTGAGGATAAAGTATTATGCTATGAATGTCATTGTTTTTTACTATAAATAAATTGCCTACACTGATGATTACAGAAACTGACTTAATTTTGTTGGAATAGCATTAGCCCTGTGTTATTGCCCACACTGATAACAGAAACTGACTTGTCCCTGATGTTGTTGGAATAGAATTACGAGTTAGTCCTGTGTTATGTACCAATGTATTACAAATCAATCAATTAAATGTTAAATCAAATTCCCTCTACAATAATATTCTGTTGAACCAGCTCCACTGATCTCTACTGGCTGGGTCCAGTACTACCACCAAACCTCACCAGACAGTCAGCACTATACAGGGTTGTTTGTGTTCATTAGGCACCAAATGGAAGAACATTTTGAAAAACATGGAGGAACTACCTGGATTTGTCCAATAAGAAATGTCAATTTGTTTTCTGTTTTAAAACGTTTTGCTACAGTGTGCCCTAATGAACACAACCCTAATCCGGTTATTTCCTCCCCACAGACGGTGACCAGATTACTATCATCACCAAAACATGTTAAACATTAACTACTCAGTACCTCGGTCAACACAGGCACTCCTTGAAGATATTTTATTTAATCAACACTTCCAAATGACCAAATTGGTATTGCATGACCCAATTAAAGTTCTCTTTCCTCGGCTTTGGAATTGCAAGGCCCAATTAAAGTTCTCTTTCCTCGGCTTGTAAGTAGTTCACTAGGTTGTAAAGACGTTATTTAAAGGCTCTATTCCATCTGGAAAGCTGAAGCGTTACAGATTCCGCTATATACATTTTAAGGTACTTTCCGATTGAGTTGACATATGCTGCGTTTACCGTGAATGCTGTATCCGCTAAAACTGGAATATTGCCTTTAAATTTACATCACACTGTAAAGCTGAACAGCCTCGATGCGCATTGAATAGAGACCTTACCGGCCGTTTACACTATACAAGTAGCACTCTCCTACCCACGCTAGCCTTGTCCTCAAGTGGGTGATAACAACCTACCAAGCAAGATAGTAGTGCTCCGTATCAACAGTTCAGCTCCCCCAGGCCACACTCCTTTTCTCTTTCCTTCCTACGTTTCACCTCGCGATGCCGCTTCCTAGTGTAAACGCAGAGTTACTCTTCATAGGGAATCTTCACAGCAGGTCAAAGAAATTAGACCTGTAACAATGAAAGCCACTGGTAAACTGTTTTTTCTATTCTAATGTGGGTCATCATGTACAGAGCATTCAGGAAGTATTCAGACCCCTTGACTTTTTCCACATTTAGTTACATTACAGCCTTATTCTAAAATGTAACAGTTTTTCCTCATCAATCTACACACAATACCCCATAATGACAAAGCAAAAACAGGTTTTTAGACATGTTTGCAAATGTATTAACAATAAAAAAAAACAGATACTTTATTTACAAAAGTATTCAGACCCTTTGCTATGAGACTCGACATTGAGTTCAGGTGCATCCGGTTTACATTGATCATCCTTGAGATGTATCTACAACTTGATTGGAGTCCACCTGTGGTAAATTCAATTGATTGGACATGATTTGGAAAGGCACACACTTGTCTATATAAGGTTCCACAGTTGACAATGCATGTCAGAGCAAAAACCAAGCCATGAGGTCGAAGGAATTGTCTGTAGAGTTACGAGACAGGATTGTGTCGAGGCTCAGCTCTAGGGAAGGGTACCAAAAAATGTCTGCAGCATTGATGGTCCCCAAGAACACAGTGGCCTCCATCATTCTTAAATGGAAGATGTTTGGAACCACCAAGACTCATCCTTGAGCTGCCCGCCTATCCAAACTGAGCAATTGGAGGTGGCCTTGATCAGGGAGGTGACCAAGAAACTGAAACAGTCAGTTAAGAACAAATTCTTATTTACATTGAAGGCCTACCTACAGGTTCAGCCCCTGGAGCAAATTAGGGTTAAGTGCCTTGCTCAAGGACACAAACAGGTTTTTCACCTTGTTGGCTCGGGTATTCGAACCAGCAACCTTTCGGTTACTGGCCCAACGCTCTAACCGCTAGGCTACCTGCCCCCCACCTGTGGTATTGTGGGCACATGGGTGAGAATCTTATTTAATCGATTTTGAAGTCAGGTTGTAACAAAATGTGGAATAAATCAAGGGGTGTGAATACTTTCTGAAGGCTCTGCTAGTAACTCAGTGCTTTAACTAGTGCTCCGTTTTGCAGGTGTGTTTTTCCTTTCTGTCAGCGCTGTCGGCATTCCGTACGTGCTCATTGGACCTTAGCTGCTCTGCTACAAGTGAAAAAGAGCATGTTTAATTATTATAAACAATGAGATGTGCATAGTTTCATGACGCCTCGGGTCGCACCTTCTAAGTCATGGACAAAACAGGCCCCTGTCTCGTAACCTCAGTTAATCAATTGGCAAGCTTCATCCATCCAAACACCATGGCTTTGGATGCTTTTACTTCGCTAAGCACCTTCACACCCCAAGCAGAACAGAACCTGGGTCATGTTCATTTGGCATCAAATTAAGAAAAAACCTGACTGAAACAGGGACTATCTGTATTTGTCCAATAAGAAACACAAATTGTTGTTTTCCGTTGCAAAACATTTTAAAACGTTTATCTGTTCCATGCCCTAATGAACACAAGTCTGCTCATCACCTCTACTGGAATAACTAAACCCAAAACCCTGCCCCCTAAACCCTCTTTAACTCTACAATGTAACTGCATCTCCTGCAACTGTCCCCATCTCTGCCCCATATCTACAACAGTTGTCCACCCTTTTTAAGAAGTGGGCACTTCCTGTCATGGATTTCAAAAGCACTGGATTGGTGTAAGCGTTGGCTGGAAGGCGTTTCCTTTCCACCATTGTTGAATCCATGCAAGTGTCACGACTTCGCCCTGTTGGGTTAGGGTCATAAACCCCCCCACCCCCACCGGTTTATGACCCTCCATAAACCTTTCTACCAAAATTGACATCCTTTGTTACCACAGAGAAAGACTCTACAGAATGGTAACATCAGAAGGTCGGACAATAAACAATATTTCTGTATTTGAAAGTGTCCGTTGGTACTTAAAGAATATGATGTCAGCTCATTTGTTGTTTGGAATATTGTTACGGATGATAGGACAACATAACTGGTATCTTTGAATGTCTACACATTCTAGTTATCAGATTTACATGTAAAGGTTGCAAAATGTATATGTTTAAAAATGAAACCATTTTTGAAAAGATTACAATGTGATTTAAGTCTGATACGAGGTAAAATTCATTAATAAAAACGACTTATCAAAATAATTAACTCTGTAAACGACACATTCCCGTGGTACCCCGACTCCCTAGTTAATTAATGTTATAGGATTCGTTTAATCGCATAATATTTAAGCCTAGAGAATCAATTTGATAATATAACTGTCTTAACTTTTAATAACAACATTAATCATAGTGGAGACACGACACAAGAGAGTATGCAAGTGTATACTTTGGGAGAAGGGTGGAGAGCGGAGGATAGGGATGCAGCATTAGGTCTCCATTAAATTCGTATTGTGGAAGTTCAGAGATTAAGCCAAAATATGCAGTAGCAGTTAACGTGAAATGCAGTCTCCGCGAATGTGGGAACATAGCCTTTAAATTTTAATTGCACTATAGTGCTGAACTTGAGCGACATGGATTGAATGGAGCCCTTAGTCTCTATTCAGCCTGGCCTAGCAGGGTGAGGTAGATGGTGGACTGGAGGAAGCGGGGGTAGCAATCTGTATCCAGGAGGGAGTAGATGCGTTTCTGGGCGTGGGACAGGGATGTGTGTGATGGGGCCTGTAGGAGCTGTGTGGTTAGTTCTCTGGTCTTACTGTCCAAGTTCACCTGAGAGGGAAAGGAAGAGATATAGATGAGGGAGAGAGGGAGGGAGAGAGGGAGAGGGAGAGGAGGGAGAGGGAGAGAGGGAGGGAGGGAGGGAGAGAGGGAGGTGAATTAACTGGTTCCAGATCAGTTAAGACAACACTGTTTAATAAAGACACTTCCAGGCAGGTCGAAGTAGACAGGAAAGAAAAC
>CM042396.1:30798793-30813793 GCA_023634145.1 Thymallus thymallus
AATTGACAGCATGCCAGGGCGGATTGCAGAGGTCTTGAAAAAGAAGGGTCAACACTGCAAATATTGACTCTTTGCATAAACTGAATGTCATTGTCAATGAAAGCCTTTGACACTTATGGAATACTTGTAATTATACTTCAGTGTACCATAGATAGATAGATAGATAGATAGATAGATAGATAGATAGATAGATAGATAGATAGATAGATAGATAGATAGATAGATAGATAGATAGATAGATAGATAGATAGATAGATAGATAGATAGATAGATAGATAGATAGATAGATAGATAGGTACTTTATTGATCCCCCGGGGGGGAAATTGTAATTATACTTCAGTGTACCATAGTAACTACTGACATAAAGATCTAAGAACACTGAAGCAGAAAACTTTGTGGAGACCAATACATTCTCAAACCTTTTGACCACGACTGTATATGCTGTATTGATGCATGGACCAGTTTGGGTTTTTACTTTACCTTCTATAACGGTATTTGAATGTTTGGTTTGTTAAATGTCCATTTTTATAATTTACTCTGCGCTCTCTCTCTCTCTCTCGTCACTCAAGGAGCACATTTATTGTTGCTCGACCACGAGACACTGCATGGTCAACGCAGCACATGCAACAATGTTGATGACAACAATACTGTTTCCACTTTGCTTCTTAATATAAATCCACTAGTGTTCTATAATGACACTATTAGTTTGTGTTTCTTACATCTGCAAACAGCTAGTTTGTCTTTTCTTAGCAGGTTGTCACTAAATTGTGTTAGCAGCTAATCTTAATCGCTAGTTAGCTAGCTATCTTATAAAAGTACTGAGTCAATGCAAACATAGTAGCTGTACAGCCTGATACCACTGACGGTGTAGGTCTAAATGAGCATGCTGTTTGTGCAACAGCATCTTCCAAACCAAAGAGGATTAGGCGAAGCATGAATATGTTTTCCTGAGACCCAAGCTTATGAAAACATGCAACTATACCTAAATATCGGCACATGTAATTTCCCTTATGCCTAAAACAAATGCAATATGGACAAAAACAAATAACAATTATATGAAATACCAATTTAAATAGCAATTAAAAAAACATGTAAATATCTGTCTAGGTTGGAACTGTTGCTGTTAAAATACAATAAATCATTTTCATTCTGAACTGGAAACTGATTGATCACATTACATAGATGTATAACAGAACACACACACACACCCACACACACACACACACACACACACACACACAAATGATCAGGCCTAGTGTACATCTTACTGTAGAGAGTATTGAAATAAAGGTCTAGGTTGGAACTTGCTGTTAAAATACAATCAATCATTTGTATTTTGTACTGGAATAAACTGATTGATCACATCATACAGATGTAGACCAGAAAACAAACACACACACACACACACACACACAGAGAGAGAGAGAGGTGTATGGCTGGTTGTCTATTCTGGGCTCAGGTTTTGACAGTGCAAACCTGAGGTCAACCCTGAGGTCAACCCTGAGTCTGTTTCTGTACTTGTTTTTTAAGTATGCCAGATTTGAGAACCCTGACTCTCATAGGTATGTGTTGCCAAACTGGATCAGAACATCTACTGCTTTCTCAGCCAGGCAGGAGACACTTCCTGCTGTAGATGAACAACCCAGAACTGTGTGAGTGTGTTTGCCTCAAAAAACATCTAGCTTCAATCAGTTTGTTCCAGAATAAAAATTATTACCTGTATTTTAACAGCAACAGTTCCAACCTAGACTTGTTTTAAACAATCATTTCTACAGTAAGATGTACAGTAGGCCTGATAATTAGCTAACTAACTTGCTTTGGCTAACGCTAGCTAACTATTAGCTGTGTACAAGGGGATTGTTTGAAAGAGAAACTCACATCTGTTACTACTATGAGCGATAGTATTCCCTTATTTCTGCTTATCATCACCTGTTAAAAAAATGACAACAATGCCTTGGTGTCTGACTTACATTTCCACTGTGGAAGCTCTGTTTCCTGAAGCATCGTGCCCTGCTCTGAAATAACTCCCTGGGTTTACCTTCATGCTGGGGATGTTGTTCCGTTTTGAGAGACTCATTACTAAGCACATCCCCGCACAAAACACACTGCGGGTGCTCCTCGTTATTTCTCAAAGTTTGTATGAAACCAAGAGAGAAACTCGTCGCTGTATTTTGGCTGTATGAGCTAAGTCACATGTTGAGTCAATGTGATGACAGCAGTAAGCTGATCGGCAATAAAACCGCAGAAAAAAAAGGATCTGGTCAACCGCAGAGCACGCGGGCATCTCCCTGCCACGAGCGCAGCTGCCAAACGGAGCACAGACCCACAGACCCCGCTGCTAAGCAGAGAGCACAGTTGCACTTGGCCAAATCAATTCCAGTAATTAATTAAATAATTATACATTTACTCTGACACGTTGCGACCCATACTTTAAGAAAGGCCGTGTTAGCTACATGAAGTAGCTAAACACTTTGGTGAACTGTTGGAATCATGGAAATAGAATGATTATTATAATTCTGTAGTTTTAATTTAATAGTGGGGCAATTTGAATACAGTGTTTGTGAGTAGGAACCAAACTGTTGGTCAGTGTTTCCTAGGGGACCCTATCATCTTAAATGTTTTAAATGTTTTCTCTAAGAGTGACCAACACTTTGGTTCCTACCCTGTCACAATAACTTTTAATTCACTGTAATGTCAAACACTGTATTCTAACTGCCCACTATTATATTCTAACTACAGAGTTATAACACCCATTATATTTCCATGATTCCAACAGTTCATCCATGTGTTTTGATGTAAATCGCAAGTAAATTCGCAATTGCAACATTTGGTAAAAACATATTGTGCAGCCCTATGTGGCAGTGTGGAAATGATCTCAGATTAGATCAACTTTTGTTTGATTGAACAGTATTAAACAATCAGAATGAAGAAAGCCTCATTGAAATCACTTAGAATGTATGTGTTGCCACCCTAGCTAAAGTCATGCACAACTCATAAAGCACATTTAGAACTTGTATTATTTAAAACATGTTTACTCTGACTGGGAAGGAGGGTCTCCTAGTCCACTGGCCAAGGGGGGTATAATAGTCCACTGGCCAGGGGGGTATAATAGTCCACTGGCCAAGGGGGGTATAATAGTCCACTGGCCAGGGGGGGTATAATAGTCCACTGGCCAAGGGGGGTATAATAGTCCACTGGCCAGGGGGGTATAATAGTCCACTGGCCAAGGGGGGTATAATAGTCCACTGGCCAAGGGGGGTATAATAGTCCACTGGCCAAGGGGGGTATAATAGTCCACTGGCCAAGGGGGGTATAATAGTCCACTGGCCAGGGGGGTATAATAGTCCACTGGCCAAGGGGGGTATAATAGTCCACTGGCCAGGGGGGGTATAATAGTCCACTGGCCAAGGGGGGTATAATAGTCCACTGGCCAGGGGGGTATAATAGTCCACTGGCCAAGGGGGGTATAATAGTCCACTGGCCAAGGGGGGTATAATAGTCCACTGGCCAAGGGGGGTATAATAGTCCACTGGCCAAGGGGGGTATAATAGTCCACTGGCCAGGGGGGTATAATAGTCCACTGGCCAAGGGGGGTATAATAGTCCACTGGCCAGGGGGGTATAATAGTCCACTGGCCAAGGGGGGTATAATAGTCCACTGGCCAGGGGGGGTATAATAGTCCACTGGCCAAGGGGGGTATAATAGTCCACTGGCCAGGGGGGTATAATAGTCCACTGGCCAAGGGGGGTATAATAGTCCACTGGCCAAGGGGGGTATAATAGTCCACTGGCCAAGGGGGGTATAATAGTCCACTGGCCAAGGGGGGTTGCCTAGTCTACTGGCCAGGGGGGGTTGCCTAGTCTACTGGCCAGGGGGGGTGGCCTAGTCTACTGGCCAGGGGAGTGGCCTAGTCTACTGGCCAGGGGAGTGGCCTAGTCTACTGGCCAGGGGAGTGGCCTAGTCTACTGGCCAGGGGAGTGGCCTAGTCTACTGGCCAGGGGAGTGGCCTAGTCTACTGGCCAGGGGAGTGGCCTAGTCTACTTACTCCGACTAGCCAATAAAGCATCCAGCGACTCGGCCCACTTATCCAGTTCCTCCCGGCTGAATGTGGCCTTGCTGTGGCCCACCTGACTCCACTGGCGCAGGAACGGGAGGCGAGACCGCCGCTCTTTAGCACTGTTAGGGAGGAGAGGAAGGGAGAGGTTGAGACAGGGAGAGGGAGAGATAAGGAGATGGAGAGAGAGAGAGTGAGAGACAGGGAGAGAGGAGAGACAAGGAGCGAGAGCGAGATAGAGAGAGAGAGAGAGAGAGAAAGGGAGAGAGAGAGAGAGAAAGGGAGAGACAGCGAGCAAGAGACAGAGAGAGAGAGACAGGGAGAGAGGAGAGACAAGGAGAGCGAGCGAGAGAGAGAAAGGGAGAGAGAGAGAGAGCGAGAGACAGGGAGAGAGGATAGACAAGGAGAGAGAGCGAGAGAGAAAAAGGGAGAGAGAGAGAGAGCGAGAGAGTCCGGGAGCGAGAGAGAGCGAGAGAGTCCGGGAGCGAGAGAGAGCGAGAGAGAGAGAGAGAGAGAGAGAGAGAGCCAGGGAGCGAGAGAGAGAGAGCCAGGGAGCGAGAGAGAGAGCGGGAGAGAGAGGGCGAGAGAGAGAGGGCGAGAGACAGGGAGAGACAGGGAGAGAGGGCGAGAGACAGGGAGAGACAGGGAGAGAGGGCGAGAGACAGGGAGAGAGAGAGGGCAAGAGACAGGGAGAGAGAGAGGGCAAGAGACAGGGAGAGAGAGAGGGCAAGAGACAGGGAGAGAGAGAGGGCAAGAGACCGAGAGGGAGAGAGCGAGAGACAGGGGTAGAGAGAGAGAGATGACGAGATAAGAGTATGTTTAGGTGTGGTTGGATCAGATTTCATGACGACACAACCCTCAACTGGTTGGCACAGTATCAGATGGGTATGCATTCTGTTAAACTGAACATCTTAGGGTACGTTCCATTCCTTATGTTGTGCACTACTTTTGGCCAGGGAAATTACATAATATTCCCCATATAGTGCACTTATTTTGACAAAAGCCATATGGGCTATGTAGGAAATAGTATGGCATTTGGCCTGGGACTCTGCCTTAGACAACATCTTCCTCTTAGAAAGAAATTTCCCCTTGGTGATCAATAAAGTGCCTACCTACCCACCTATCTATCTAGAAAGAAAGAAACCTCGTCCCCAGGCTATATTCCACAGTGGAGGAAATGTATGGAGCACAAGATTACTAAAACAGTTACTGAATGCCAATGGAGTGATGAGGATATTTTGGTATATCCGTGTGACATTGTTGACAGTCAACATTTTTTTCCCCAGAGACCTCTTTGGATTACAGTCAGAATGCAATGCCCAGGCACGTTGATGACCTCACCTGTCTTTTTGTTTTTGCTGTTCCTGGTTAAACAGGTTGGAGTGTGACGAATGGGGACTCTGGAAATAGAGATTTGATTAGTTTATTTCCAAATTTAAATCACCGGCACGTGTCACACACTTGCAGGCAGCACACACACATACACACACCTCAGTGGTGTGACTTCTTTGGTTTTAGGCCAAATCGTAATATATAATTTAAGGAACATCTGTTTGAGCAATATTTTTCTGCCATTGTCATCCAAAAAAAACATCCAACGTTGCAAAAAAAGAAACCATGATGACATGACCTCTGGGAAAGACGTAGTTGACGTCAATGTGTTTGCAACATACAGGGGAGATGCCACTTCCAAACTTGGTATTCATTGGTTTTGCCATTTAGCAGACGCTTTTATCAAAAGGATAGAAGGATGGATTTTAAGAGTGTTTAATGAGTTACACATGATTTGAATAAAATGTAGAATATATAGAGTGCTGTTGAGATAGACAGAATATCTTATGATTATTTAATATTTTATCAACTTGATGTGACCTTGACTTGAGACAGCCGCTTGATTTATGAATAACACTTTCTGTCAGATGAAGCTCAAGGTTAGGATGCTACAGAGGTTATAACGCTACAGAGGTTAGGATGCTACAGAGGTTAGGATGCTACAGAGGTTAGGATACTAGAGGTTAGGATACTAGAGGTTAGGATACAACAGAGGTTAGGATGCTACAGAGGTTAGGATACTAGAGGTTAGGATACTAGAGGTTAGGATACTAGAGGTTAGGATACAACAGAGGTTAGGATGCTACAGAGGTTAGGATGCTACAGAGGTTAGGATACTACAGAGGTTATAATGCTACAGAGATTAGGATGCTACAGAGGTTAGGATACTACAGAGATTAGGATACTAGAGGTTAGAATACAACAGAGGTTAAGATGCTACAGAGGTTAGGATACTAGAGGTTAGGATACTAGAGGTTAGGATACAACAGAGGATAGGATGCTACAGAGGTTAGGATGCTACAGAGGTTAGGATACTACAGAGGTTAGGATACTACAGAGGTTAGGATACTAGAGGTTAGGATACAACAGAGGTTAGGATACAACAGAGGTTAGGATACAACAGAGGTTAGGATGCTACAGAGGTTAGGATGCTACAGAGGTTAGGATACTAGAGGATAGGATACTACAGAGGTTAGGATGCTACAGAGGTTCGGATGCTACAGAGGTTAGGATACTAGAGGTTAGGGTACTACAGAGGTTATAATGCTACAGAGGTTAGGATGCTACAGAGGTTAGGATACTAGAGGTTAGCATGCTACAGAGGTTAGGATGCTACAGAGGTTAGGATGCTACAGAGGTTAGGATGCTACAGAGGTTAGGATGCTACAGAGGTTAGGATACTAGAGGTTAGGAGGCTACAGAGGTTAGGATGCTACAGAGGTTAGGATGCTACAGAGGTTAGGATACTACAAAGGTTAGGATACTAGAGGTTAGGATGCTACAGAGGTTAGGATGCTACAGAGGTTATAATGCTACAGAGGTTAGGATGCTACAGAGGTTAGGATGCTACAGAGGTTATGATGCTACAGAGGTTAGGATGCTACAGAGGTTAGGATACTAGAGGTTAGGATACTAGAGGTTAGGATGCTACAGAGGTTAGGATGCTACAGAGGTTAGGATGCTACAGAGGTTAGGATGCTACAGAGGTTAGGATACTAGAGGTTAGGATGCTACAGAGGTTAGGATGCTACAGAGGTTATGATGCTACAGAGGTTAGGATGCTACAGAGGTTATGATGCTACAGAGGTTAGGATGCTACAGAGGTTAGGATACTACAGAGGTTATAATGCTACAGAGGTTATAATGCTACAGAGATTATAATGCTACAGAGGTTAGGACACTAGAGGTTAGGATGCTACAGAGGTTAGGATGCTACAGAGGTTAGGATACTAGAGGTTAGGATACTACAGAGGTTATGATGTTATAGAGGTTAGGATACTAGAGGTTAGGATACTACAGAGGTTAGGATGCTACAGAGGTTAGGATACTAGAGGTTAGGAAACTACAGAGGTTAGGATACTAGAGGTTAGGATACTACAGAGGTTATGATGTTACAGAGGTTAGGATACTAGAGGTTAGGATACTACAGAGGTTAGGATACTAGAGGTTAGGATACTACAGAGGTTATGATGTTACAGAGGTTAGGATGCTACAGAGGCTGCATTTGTTTAGTCAGTAGCCTAACACATCGAATACCAAACACGCAGGCTATCCATTCCCATACAGTAACCGAACACATCCGATACCAAACACACAGGCTATCCATTCCCATACAGTAGCCTAACACATCCAATACCAAACACACAGGCTATCCATTCCCATACAGTAGCCTAACACATCCAATACCAAACACACAGGCTATCCATTCCCATACAGTAGCCTAACACATCCAATACCAAACACACAGGCTATCCATTCCCATACAGTAACCGAACACATCCGATACCAAACACACTGTCAGAGACCACACCTCTAGTGACCCTAACCTCCCACCCCTGCCCTGCCCCCATCACTCTTTACCTGCCCAAACAGGCTCTTCAGGTGTAACTTTGCTGCTGACAGCTTGGCTCTGGGATGGGACCTTTGCTGTGACTTGAAGGCGAAGGGGCTGGAGCCAGAGGTTGAATACGGGGGAGAGGGCGGAGACTGGTCGTCCCTGCCCACACTCTCTGTGCTGCGTCCCGTAGTCGCCGGCGCCAACTGCCCGTCACTGTACGCTCTGCACCCTTCACTGAGGTTCACCACTCCCAGATAACCCTTACTCTTACCCTCTGTGACGTTCTCCACGCTGACGCTGTGCTCCTTGCCCAGCTCCCCCCTCTCCGGCATCCTCCCAGGGCTGGCCCCAGGCTCCAGGATGATGAGTGTGGGGGGGAGAGAGGTAGTTCGCCCATCCAATTCGTCCTCCAGGTGGGGGGTGTAGGTGCCTGACTCCCCGTCCAGGCTTTGGTAGTTCTGGTCAATCAGCTCCACCTTCTTCCACGGCAGGAAGTCCATATTCAGTAGGGACCCCTCGGAGCTGTACCGACGCATGATGGCAGCGCTGCCGGATGGAGGGAGACTCAAGGAAGGATGGACGGCCGGATGGATGGATGGAGACTCAAGGAAGGATGGACGGCCGGATGGATGGAGGGAGTCTCAAGGAAGGATGGACGGCCGGATGGATGGAGGGAGACTCAAGGAAGGATGGATGGCCTGATGGATGGATGGAGGGAGACTCAAGGAAGGATGGATGGCCTGATGGATGGATGGAGGGAGACTCAAGGAAGGATGGACGGCCGGATGGATGGAGGGAGTCAAGGAAGGACGAGAGATGGGAAGCCAAGCGGGTACGGGAGAGGGAAGATGAAAGAGAGGGAAAGTCTGGAGGAAAGAACAGCCTGTAAAAGGAAACAGAGAGAGGGGAAGGGGGGAGAGAGGAAGATACAATTGGACAATCACAGAAAATGTATCAATTTATCAAATCTAATTTTATTTGTCACGTGCCGAATACAACAGGCGTAGACCTTACCATGAAATGCTTATTTACAAGCCCTTAACCAACGCAGTTCAAGAAAGAGTTAAGAAATAATTTACTAATTAAACTAAAGTAAAACATGTAAAAAAGTAACACAATAAAATAACAATAACGAGGCTATATACAGGGGGTACCGGTACCGAGTCAATAACGAGGCTATATACAGGGGTACCAGTACCGAGTCAATAACGAGGCTATATACAGGGGGTACCGGTACCGAGTCAATAACGAGGCTATATACAGGGGGTACCGGTACCGAGTCAATAACGAGGCTATATACAGGGGGTACCGGTACCGAGTCAATAACGAGGCTATATACAGGGGGTACCGGTACCGAGTCAATAACGAGGCTATATACAGGGGGTACCGGTACCGAGTCAATAACGAGGCTATATACAGGGGTACCGGTACCGAGTCAATAACGAGGCTATATACAGGGGTACCGGTACCGAGTCAATAACGAGGCTATATACAGGGGGTACCGGTACTGAGTCAATAACGAGGCTATATACAGGGGGTACCGGTACTGAGTCAATAACGAGGCTATATACAGGGGGTACCGGTAACGAGTCAATAACGAGGCTATATACAGGGGGTACCGGTAACGAGTCAATAACGAGGCTATATACAGGGGTACCGGTACAGAGTCAATAACGAGGCTATATACAGGGGGTACCGGTACCGAGTCAATAACGAGGCTATATACAGGGGGTACCGGTACCGAGTCAATGTGGAGGCTATATACAGGGGGTACCGGTACCGAGTCAATGTGGAGGCTATATACAGGGGGTACCGATACCGAGTCAATGTGGAGGCTATATACAGGCGGTACCGGTACCAAGTCAATGAGGAATATACAGGGAGTACCGGTACCGAGTCAATGAGGAGGCTATATACAGGGGGTACCGATACCGAGTCAATGTGGAGGCTATATACAGGCGGTACCGGTACCAAGTCAATGAGGAATATACAGGGAGTACCGGTACCGAGTCAATGAGGAGGCTATATACAGGGGATACCGGTACCGAGTCAATAACGAGGCTATATACAGGGGGTACCGGTACCGAGTCAATAACGAGGCTATATACAGGGGGTACCGGCACCGAGTCAATAACGAGGCTATATACAGGGGGTACCGAGTCAATAACGAGGCTATATACAGGGGGTACCGGTACCGAGTCAATGTGCAGGTGTACAGGTTAGTCGAGGTAATTTGTAACAATATGTACAAAATAAGTAAAGAAATAAGTTACAAACAACGCAAAAAAAAACTAACAAAATAGCACAGTTGGTTAGGAGCCTGTAAAACGTCTGCCATCTCAGGGACACAGTGTGCTGTTCCGTATCATCTGTACAGTCAAGCTCCTGAGTCAAAACCAGCCACTCTGACATGCTCACAAGTCTGCACAGCTGCAGTTAGAAACACAGGGCTGTGTCCCAAATGCTACCCTATTCCCTAAATGGTGTACTACTCTTTAAAAAGAGACCATGTCCATTGCTGTGAAGTCCATGCCAGCTCAAGAGAAATATGTGTTTTTTTTCTGATATTCACATGACATATAGAAAGCACTTCAACTGAAATGAGATAAATGTGTTGGCCTTGGCTGCAATAATTATGTAGTTAACAGATCTGTACTGATTCTACTGATATGAACCACTGATTTTAGTGAATTTTCTCCCTGCAACTTGACCAACGTCACAGTGTGGTTACAACATATCACATATTAGTGAGGCTGATTTCATTTGAACAGCAACATGTATTCCTCATGTTATGTGTGCAACTTTTTTGTGCATTCAAGTAGTAACCCTCAGTGTTAATGCTGGGTGTGAATACAATCTTGAACTTGGGCTGCCTTTAAGGCATTACAAGGGCGGCAGGTAGCCTAGCGGTTAGAACATTGGGCCAGTAACCAGAAAGTAATTAGTTCGAATACCCGAGCCGACAATGTGGGGGAACAAAATCTGTCTATGTGCCCTGGAGCAAGGCATCTACCCTAACTTGCCCCCAGGGTGCTGTACTATGGCTTACATTGTAAAACAAAATTGCACTGCACCTATCCAGTGTATGTGGCATTACAACATGTACATAAATGTTGCGATGGCTGCTGACAATATTAAACAGAAGTCTTATCTCTATCTCAGTCCCACAGGAGGGGGAGTTTATTAACTCCTTGTAAACACTCCAGTGTAAACAAAACAAAGAACCGGGGGTAAAATGTTTTACCTCGATGTCCTGCGGTTACTCTGCCACCTGTGCTTTCATTATTTCGGCTCCAAAGAGTTCTCTGTCGCGGGAAGTATGTCCTCTGATTGAACCATATGTTAAATCTCAATACGATTAGGTTTGGTTTAGTTGAGCGTCTCACTTGTGATTTCGGAGCATTGTTAGGGGTGTATTCACAAGAAACCAAACGGAAGAAAATGTAACGAAACGGGAAAAGGACTTACCTAAACGTGTCTATTGAGAAACTCGTTTTCGTTGCAAAACGTTTTCCGTTTGGAGTAAACGATTTCCGCTCCAGAACGTTTTGGACTAATGATTACACCCCTGGCAAGAAACAGAGTCACGTCAACAGTGTCCGGACGCTACATGTGTTTCCGAATATCTACAAATAAATAACAAGCGGACTGACACACAAACGAAATTACTAGCACCGATAAAGTTTTTCTATCTCAAACTTCACTCAGACCTGTTATTTGTAATGATTTCACACTTGAATGAACCAGAAACGCCTCTTGTCTGTGTCGCCACCCACAACTCCGTCTCAGTTTGCCGTTGTCACTTAGAGCTCCCTTTGCGATACAACATAATTCGCATAATTGTAGATGTCGTGGAAAAACTCAATAACCCACTTTGGAAGAATCCCCTGGGGTAGGTTTACGATGAATGAAATCACTAGCTATGTTTCCGTTAACTTCATTTTAGCATATTTTATTTTAGGATTTGAACACCAGCTTCAAACAGCTGAAAATACAATAGTTTTGCTTATGGAAAATATATTTTACAGTGGTTTAGATTATCTACACTATACTTGCTTGTTTTGTCACAAACTGAAATTAAGCAAACTATTAGAATTTTAGAGACCAGGAAATAAAGATGGTTGCTAAAATTCTAATAGTTTGCCTAATTTCAGTTTATACTCTACGGAATTGGTGTCCCTATACCGGTATGGTTGCTGCTCAACATGCAATATGTGACTAGAATGGTGTTGTAAACAACAGCCAACTTTCCGGGACATAGACATGTCTTAAATGGGCAGAAAGCTTAAATTCTTGTTCATCTAACTGCAGTGTCCAATTTACAGTAGCTATTACAGAAAAAACCCCACCATGCTATTGTTTAAGGATAGTGCACAACAACAAAACACTTTTATCCTGGCAACTGGTTTGGTACATTCACCTCTGAAGGCAAATAATGTACTTACATTCAGTAATCTTACTCTGATTTGTCATCCTGAGGATCCCAGAGATAAAATGTACTGTAGTTTTGTTTGAAAAATCTATTTTTATATTCAAATGTAGGAACTGGGTTCTACAGTTTGACCTCTGGCTCCACACCGACCCCGCCCAGCCGTCTAGACGTGTGAAGGTTAGTGTCTTTTCTGTAGGGAAGCTAATGATCCATCATGTATGACGTTCCTGGGAGTGTGCAAACTTAAATGTTTTATTACCATAGCATTTTTGTATGTTCTCTATAATAGTTATGTTCTTGAAAACCAATTCGGCACATTTGGGAAAACTCCTGGCATACTTGATACAAAATATTGTGTAAGGATGTAATTCTTCGTTGGATGCAAAAAAAAATTTATATTCCCCTACATTAATTTTACATTTACACAAACTTCAAAATGTTTTCTTTCAAATTATATCAAGAAAATGCATATCCTTGCTTCAGGTCCTGAGCTACAGGCAGTTAGATTTGGGTATGTCATTTTAGGTGAACGTTTAAAAAAAAGGTCAGATCCTTAAGTGGCAAAACAAGCAGTAATTGTGTAGAGAATCATTGTACCATTTAAACCGCAGTGAAATATTATTATATTTTCAGCTGTTTGAAGCTGGTGTACAAAACCGAACGTAAAAGACGCTAAAACAAAACATTACAGATCTGCCGCTTCTTAGACTTGCTTTCAATGAGTGACAGATCTATAACACACATTTCTATGTGAATGTGGTTGTGTCTCCCAAAAACATAGTCATGTGAAAAAGTAAGTACACACCTGGAAAGTTCTCTTTTATTTTACATATTAGGACAGATGGATATGTAATCTTCACTTCAACACTATTGGCAGATAAAGGTTACCCAATTTAACAAATGACACAATACATTTTTTTTGTGTGAAAATGTTATGCAATTAAAATAAACAAAAATGCCTTTTCCTTATGGGGAAAACGTTAGTACACCCCTACCTTTACCATCACATAAACTTGGCCTACATGGGAGGTCAGGAAGGAAGAAGCCTCTGCTCTCAAAAAATAATATCAAGACAACTGACTTTTGCCAGACAACACCTGAGTAAAGTCAGTTGTGTCTTAATATTATTTTTTGAGAGCAGAGGCTTCTTCCTTCCTGACCTCCCATGTAGGTTTTCCTTTCTATGTTTAAAATATGACACTGCTTTTTAAACATATCAACATGTTTTTCATTAGTTTCTTTAGATTGAGCAGATATTTGCAGAGATATTGGTGTGCCTCAACAACTTGTATTTGGCTGTCATTCATCACACACTGGATGAACCAAGATTTGCAATAGGTTGCCTCTTATAAGGAAAAGACTAAAGACTGAAGTCAAGATTTTTGGGATTGGGTGAAACAGCTCTGGAGTGAGCTTTGTGAATACATTGGTGATGTCAAGGTACCTCAACCCTGGTGTGTATATGAATGTGCCAGAGTGCAGGTACCCAATATTAATATTCCCTGCCCTGATTGTTAATAAAGATTTCAAACACTCAAGATAGTTTGATGGTAGATGAAGATATCCAGATATTCGAGAGATGACAAGTTAGAGAAGGGTTCAGCTTATTGTCATTGTAATATATATATGTGATACGGTTGGAGTTCTTAAACATGTTAGTCCTCTGAAGACTCTCTCCCTAATTGCTCCTGAAGGGATTTTATTTGTAAGGTTGACCAATCCCTTAAAGGCTTCCATACTGGTCATTTGATTGTCAATTAATGCCAAATTGTTGAGTGATTCTTGTTGAGTTTTCTTTATTGATGGAGCTTATTTCCATTCAACTGCAGGGTCTATAGTTTTTTGCCAACCATTCTTGAAAGCAAGGTCAGGATGCGATTTTCTTTTTAAGGCCTTCAAATCCCGGGAGACACATCTTATTGTGGTAAAGGACGAGTTGTATGAGTCCTGTAAGATTGGCAAAATCTGAGCAATCCAGAGTATTGATGTTATTGAAGCTGAGATCCAAGATATTTAGAGTGGGGAGATTCCTAATGACATTTGGCACAGATGAAAGCTTGTTGTGGTTCAGTCTTAGGTTTATCAGCTGCTTTAGGGATCTGAATGAGGACTCAGTGTCACGACTGGGTGTGTAGATAGACCAAGGCGCAGCTCAGTGATAGTTCGACATATCCATTTAATGATAAATATACTTGATGAATTATACAAACAATAACAACGTATAACAAACGTAAAATACACTTACTCCTCTCAGACTGAACCACACTAAGGTGTGGGACATGACAACAAATATAGGATCCCCAATCAGAGACAACGCATAGCAGCTGCCTCTAATTGGGGACCCAACACAACACCACACAGAACTAGAATACTAGATCTGTCAGGCTCTGACCATGGCCTGACAGATCTAGTATTCTAGTTCTGTATAGTTCGTCAAGTATATTTATCATTAAATGGATATGTCGTACTATCACTGCGCTGCGCCTTGGTCTATCTACACACCCAGTCGTGACAGAATGAACCACCACGAGACCAAGCAGCGCTATACTGGGGAGAAGGAAAAGCATGGAGGACAGCGCCGTCATCGGGGCTCAAGACGCCGAGCTACACGGAGGGGGGGGCTAT
>CM042396.1:30818793-30837043 GCA_023634145.1 Thymallus thymallus
AGAGAGAGTAGAGACAGAGGTAGAGAGAGAGAGAGAGAGAGAGAGAGAGGGTAGAGACAGATGTAGAGAGAGAGAGAGGGTAGAGACAGAGGTAGAGAGAGAGAGAGAGAGGGTAGAGACAGAGGTCATCTGCCTTTGGCTTGAAGAGCAGGAACCCAGACTTCATCAAAGAGTCAATAAATAGAGTCAAGATATACAGACCTTGTCATCTTTCAAGAAACATGGTATAAAGGAGATGGACCCACTGGTTGCCCTCTAGGTTCCAGAGAGCTGGTAGTCCCATCCACCAAACTACCAGGTGTGAAACAGAGAAGAGACTCAGGGGGTATGTTCATTTGGTATAGAGCAGACCTAACCCACTCTATTAAATTAGTCAAAACGGTAACATTTCACATCTGGCTAGAAATGAATACTTTAACGATGAAAGCTTCTCCATCCTAGAGGGGGAGATCAACCATTTCCAGTCCCAGGGACATGAACTAGTCTGTGGCGACCTAAATGCCAGAACTGGACAAGAACCTGACACCCTCAGCACACAGGGGGACATGGAGGTAACAGCATTCCCTACCTGGAGGTGACAGCATTCCCTCCCCCATATGCCCCCCTAGACACAACTACGACAACATAACCAACAAAAAAGAGTCACAACTCCTGCAGCTCTGTCAGACGCTGGGTATGTACATAGTCAATGGTAGGCTTCGAGGGGACTCCTATGGTATGTACACCTACAGCTCATCCCTTGGCAGTAGTACTGTAGATTACTTTATCACTGACCTCAACCCAGAGTCTCTCAGAGGGATCACAGTCTACTTGAACAAAGGATTGTGGGAGGAAAGTAATATAGAAGAAAACCTACCAAAAAACAATTAGGCAACAACAAATGTAATCCCTTTTAGACAACTTCCTGGACAAAACGTTAGAAAACCTAAACAGTATATTTGACCTCTCAGCTTCTCTATCAAGTAAAATATTTTCAAGTAGACAACATAAGAAAATTAACAGCAATGACAAATGGTTTGATGAAGAATGCAAAAACCTAAGAAAGAAATTGAGTTGTAGTGTGGTGATGTCATTATGTATGTTGTAGTTTGGTGATGTCATTATGTATGTTGTAGTGTGGTGATGTCATTATGTATGTTGTAGTGTGGTGATGTCGTGATGTATGTTGTAGTGTGGTGATGTCATTATGTATGTTGTAGTGTGGTGATGTCGTGATGTATGTCGTAGTGTGGTGATGTCATTATGTATGTTGTAGTGTGGTGATGTCATTATGTATGTTGTAGTGTGGTGATGTCATTATGTATGTTGTAGTGTGGTGATGTCATTATGTATGTTGTAGTGTGGTGATGTCGTGATGTATTTTGTAGTGTGGTGATGTCATTATGTATGTTGTAGTGTGGTGATGTCGTGAAGTATGTTGTAGTGTGGTGATGTCATCATGTATGTTGTAGTTTGGTGATGTCGTTATGTATGTTGTAGTGTGGTGATGTCATTATGTATGTTGTAGTGTGGTGATGTCGTGATGTATGTTGTAGTGTGGTGATGTCGTTATGTATGTTGTAGTGTGGTGATGTCGTTATGTATGTTGTAGTGTGGTGATGTCATTATGTATGTTGTAGTGTGGTGATGTCGTGATGTATGTCGTAGTGTGGTGATGTCATTATGTATGTTGTAGTGTGGTGATGTCATTATGTATGTTGTAGTGTGGTGATGTCATTATGTATGTTGTAGTGTGGTGATGTCGTGATGTATGTTGTAGTGTGGTGATGCCATTATGTATGTTGTAGTGTGGTGATGTCGTTATGTATGTCGTTGTGTGGAGATTTTATACTTTATACCATGTCATTATGTATGTTGTAGTGTGGTGATGTCGTTATGTATGTTGTAGTGTGGTGATGTCATTATGTATGTTGTAGTGTGGTGATGTCGTGATGTATGTCGTAGTGTGGTGATGTCATTATGTATGTTGTAGTGTGGTGATGTGATTATGTATGTTGTAGTGTGGTGATGTCATTATGTATGTTGTAGTGTGGTGATGTCATTATGTATGTTGTAGTGTGGTGATGTCGTGATGTATGTTGTAGTGTGGTGATGTCATTATGTATGTTGTAGTTTGGTGATGTCGTTATTTATGTTGTAGTGTGGTGATGTCATTATGTATGTTGTAGTGTGGTGATGTCATTATGTATGTTGTAGTGTGGTGATGTCATTATGTATGTTGTAGTGTGGTGATGTCGTTATGTATGTCGTTGTGTGGAGATTTTATACTTTATACCATGTCATTATGTATGTTGTAGTGTGGTGATGTCGTTATGTATGTTGTAGTGTGGTGATGTCATTATGTATGTCGTAGTGTGGTGATGTCATTATGTATGTTGTAGTGTGGTGATGTCGTGATGTATGTCGTAGTGTGGTGATGTCATTATGTATGTTGTAGTGTGGTGATGTCGTGATGTATGTCGTAGTGTGGTGATGTCATTATGTATGTTGTAGTGTGGTGATGTCATTATGTATGTTGTAGTGTGGTGATGTCGTGATGTATGTCGTAGTGTGGTGATGTCATTATGTATGTTGTAGTGTGGTGATGTCGTTATGTATGTTGTAGTGTGGTGATGTCATTATGTATGTTGTAGTGTGGTGATGTCGTGATGTATGTCGTAGTGTGGTGATGTCATTATGTATGTTGTAGTGTGGTGATGTCATTATGTATGTTGTAGTGTGGTGATGTCGTTATGTATGTTGTAGTGTGGTGATGTCATTATGTATGTTGTAGTGTGGTGATGTCGTTATGTATGTTGTAGTGTGGTGATGTCATTATGTATGTTGTAGTGTGGTGATGTCATTATGTATGTTGTAGTGTGGTGATGTCATTATGTATGTTGTAGTGTGGTGATGTCATTATGTATGTTGTAGTGTGGTGATGTCATTATGTATGTTGTAGTGTGGTGATGTCGTTATGTATGTTGTAATGTGGTGATGTCATTATGTATGTTGTAGTGTGGTGATGTCGTTATGTATGTTGTAGTGTGGTGATGTCATTATGTATGTTGTAGTGTGGTGATGTCATTATGTATGTTGTAGTGTGGTGAAGTTGTGATGTATGTTGTAGTCTTGTAATCTCTCTGAATGTCTTCTACCTCAGTGTTTCCAATCACACATTAGGTATAGTATATAGGTTCAGTTTTCAAGGTGTTTGGAAGAGAACGCAGTATTAATTAGGCTGTGAGAATGGAGGGAGGTACTACCTGAACTTGTCCAATACACACATTTTCATATTCCCTATACAAATATGTTGCTTTATGCTGCCCAATGACTTTATGAATTAAGATTTGTGCCCTACTGCATTGGTTCCCAACCTAGCAGTCACAAAATATTCCTTGGTCCATCAAAATAAACAAAATCAAGCTTTTGTTGGTGTATTTAATATAGGCTCTCCAAAAACAAGTGACATATTTCAAATGTGAAAAAGGGGTCCCTGGGAAAAGGACCCTGCCCTATTGAATATTTCAAGTCTCTGCCACTAGGTGTCAGTATTGTCCAACATAACAGGGTTTCCTCCACCTTCTCACTGGATCTCATTTCACTGGATCACTCCTCACTGCTTACTTAGTCTTCTGTATCTCAATGTTTTATCATATTATATTATACACTCCTCCTCCACCTGCTCTCTCTCTCTTCACCTGCTCTCTCTCTCTCTTCATCTGCTCTCTATCTCTTCACCTGCTCTCTCTCTCATCTTCACCTGTTTCTCTCTCTTCACCTGATCTCTCTCTCTCTTCACCTGCTCTCACTCTTCACCTGCTCTCTCTCTCTCTTCATCTGCTCTCTATCTCTTCAACTGCTCTCTCTCCTCTTCACCTGTTTCTCTCTCTTCACCTGCTCTCTCTCTCTCTTCACCTGCTCTCACTCTTCACCTGCTCTCTCTCTCTCTCTTCACCTGCTCTCACTCTCTCTTCATCTGCTGTCTCTCTTTACCTGCTCTCTCTCTCTTCAACTGCTCTCTCTCTCTTCACCTGCTCTCTCTCTTCACCTGCTCTCTCTCTCTCTAAATCTTCTGTCTCTCTTCACCTGCTCTCTCCTCTTCACCTGCTCTCTCTCTGTCTCTTCACCTACTCTCTCTCTCTCTCTCCACCTGCTCTATCTCACCTGCTCTCTCTCCGCTTCACCTGCTCTCTCTCTTCATCTGCTCTCTCTCTTCACCTGCTCTCTCTCCTCTTTACCTGTTTCTCTCTCTTCACCTGCTCTCTCTCTCTGTCTCATCACCTGCTCTCTCTCTCTTCATCTGTTCTCTCTCCTCTTCACCTGCTCTCTCTCTTCACCTGTACTCTACCTCATCTTCACCTTCTCTCTCTCCCTCTCCCTCCCCCCCCCCCCCTCTCTCTCTCTCTCTCTCTTCACCTGCTCATCATGAATTGTTCTATTGTTAATCATAGTGATGATTTCATAGCTTCAGACCTGCAAGGGAATGGAACTGTCAGCCTCAAGGAACTATAGATAATGGTTAGGTGATTAGGCTATCACGGTATGGGAAGATGTGTATGTGTGTGTGTGGGTGTGTTCCATGAGCAAGGAAGTGTTTTTGGATCATTACCTGTTACCACTGGTGACAAAAACATTGTCCAGCTAGCTCATCAGGTCTTACAACATTACCAAACCTGGTCCTTTTACCAGAATTACCATCTAGTCTAGGGATTACCAGGGCTTTTAAAGGGTTAAAATATATTCAAGGATAATAGATTGCCGAAGGACATGAATATTTAACCGTCTCCTTCTGACAATGTCGTAGATGTACTAACTTCCTTAGCCAGAGGACATGATGCCTTAGTCCCAAATGGCATCCTATTCCCTAGACCACTACTTTTCATTAGACATCTATGGGCCCTGGTCAAAACTAGTGCACTATATAGGGAATAGGGTGCGATTTGAGACACATGCGCTGATTAGCCAGGATTGATTGTAGGAGATGGCCATAGACTATGCTAATGTACTAGTGTCATACTATATGTAAAGCAGGGGTGCTTTATTGAACACTCTTAGAAAAAGAATTGCTATCTAGAACCTAAAAAGGGTTTTCGGGTGTCCTCATAGGATAACCCTTTCTAGAACCCTTTTTGGTACTAGGTAGAACCCTTATGGTTCCAGGTAGAACCCTTTTAAGCAAAGGGTTCTACCTGGAACCAAAAAGGGTTCTCCTATGGGCACAGCCGAAGAACCCTTTTAGAACCCTTTTTTCGAAGAGTGTAGGTTTCTATAGTGGAAAGAGTTGGAGGCAGATCATTAAATCCACCTCCAACATGTTCCCCCAAGTCGATCTATCAATATTATTAAGGTGATCTCTGTAACCACTTGTAAATACTAGTGTATTGAAGTGTATGGAACCGGCTGATTAGCCGTCTTCAGAAACGAGTCCCAGTAAGCAGACACCGAAAAGAAAGGACATTGTGACATCTTGTGGACAATCAGAGACTTGTACCAGAGAACTTGAGACCTACAACAAAGTAAATACATGCATTATACTTCTGACCCATAGGCGCGTCTGTGCGGGCAAGGTGTTAGGCAACACAGACCTGGAACTGTTGGGGTGTTAGGACCTAGTTTAACAATTGTGCATCCATCCGTAAGTAACTCTGGTCCGTAATCACTCATTCACTCACAACTTATTTATTCATTCAGGTCTGTATATACATACTCATGTACAGTTGTTAAATCATATCACATGCAATATTGCAAGTAACTTAACTTACATAGTCATTCACTCAGAAATGCATATTAGTATCCTGTCAGTTGCATTTTTAGCTATTGAAGTATTTCTCTGCCATCGACCTGTATAGTTAATCATCCACCAATGTATAGTGTACATATTCAGCCATCCACCCATACTATGCAATGTCTTTTTATAGCTTTTTTGCACTCCAGACTTATTGTATTTCTATACGTTTTCATACTGCCGCTCTATGTATCATGTAACGTGTATCTGTCTTTTCAGTATTTTCGTTCTGGCATTTTGCACCTGCCCTATGTTTTGTTGTAGCTGCTTGACAAAGAAATGTCCCCTTGGGGATCAATAAAGTACCTATCTATCTATCTATCTATCTATCTATCTATCTATCTATCTATCTATCTATCTATCTATCTATCTATCTATCTATCTATCTATCTATCTATCTATCTATCTATCTATCTATCTATCTATCTATCTATCTATCTATCTATCTATCTATCTATCTATCTATCTATCTATCTAAGCGTAGTTTCCAAATGTATTGAATTTTGTTGCTCTGCCTATTTCTCTCTCTCTCTCTCTCTTTCTCTCTCTCTCTCTAAATCTCCATCATGTGTAGCCCGTGCAATATTGAACAGATCCGCTAGGGACCTGTTATCATATTAAGTTCATTGTACTAGAACCACTTCCTATAACTATTACTGTGTATCCTGTATTATCATTTAGTTAGTAAATAAATCATTAAACCAGTTTGTGTATTACGGAAGTATCCGTTTGGACTGGGCTTTGTGCAGCGCTGCTTTATATCAAAAGATAGAACAAACACTTGAGATAAATTCGGAGAGTGGCAACTCAGTAAAATATATGTATCTCTGTGGTGCCCCAGGAATCCTAATGAGCTAATTATTGCAGGATTAATTTAATCCAATAATTAGTAGGTAATTATTCAATAAATAGCAGTCACCACTTTCATGATAGACAACGTTACGACAGTAGTGTATTGAAATGTATGGACATAGCAGAAGTGAATATTTGTGTGAGTGTGCTTGTGTGTTGGTGTGTTTTTCCTCTATCTTTTCTCATTGATGGGAAAGAGGGACTGTGGATGCATCTCTCCGCTGAGCTTCTGTGCTTTCATTCCTGGATCTGTTCAATAATGTATGGAAGTACCACGGCCTGACATGGAGAGAGACCAGGAAGACCTTACATGGAGAGGGACCAGGAAGACCTTACACAGAGAGAGACTAGGAAGACCTTACATGGAGAGAGACCAGGAAGACCTTACACAGAGAGAGACCAGGAAGACCTTATATGGAGAGAGACCAGGAAGACCTTACACAGAGAGAGACCAGGAAGACCTTACACAGAGAGAGACCAGGAAGACCTTACATGAGAGGGACCAGGAAGGCCTTACACAGAGAGAGACCAGAAGGACTTACACAGAGAGAGACCAGGAAGGCCTTACACAGAGAGAGACCAGGAAGACCTTACATGGAGAGAGACCAGGAAGATCTTACACAGAGAGAGACCAGGAAGGCCTTACATGGAGAGAGACCAGGAAGACCTTACATGGAGAGAGACCAGGAAGGCCTTACATGGAGAGGCATTACATCTGAGCCAGGCCTGTTTGAGGATGCCACTTAGGGACAACATGTAGTCACACACACACACACACACACACACACACACACACACTCTATAGGGGCCCACTGACCTACTCCTCTAAACACTGTATTGATCTTCAGGACCAAGGAGCGTCCCAAATGGAACCCTATTTCCTACATAGTGCACTACAATGTTGACCAGGACACCCCAATGGGTCCTGGTCAAAAGCAGCGCACTACATAGGGAAGAGGGTGCCATTGGGGATAAAACCAAGATGTGACAGACTGTTGATGTTTCATCATCCAGAGAGAATGTCATGTGAGAGTAAACGCACACAAACACACACACAAAGAAGGTGAGAGAGAGAGAGAGAGAGAGAGAGAGAGAGAGAGAGAGAGAGAGAGAGAGAGAGAGAGCGAGAGAGAGAGAGAGAGAGAGAGAGCGAGAGAGCGAGAGAGCGAGAGAGAGCGAGAGAGAGCGAGAGAGAGAGAGAGAGAGAGAGAGAGAGAGAGAGAGCGAGAGAGAGAGAGAGAGAGAGAGAGAGCAAGAGAGAGAGAGAGCGAGAGAGAGAGAGCAAGAGAGAGAGAGAGAGAGAGAGAGAGAGAGAGAGAGCAAGAGAGAGAGAGAGAGAGAGAGCAAGAGAGAGAGATAAGAGAGATAGAGAGAGAGAAAGATAAAGAGAGAGCGATAAAGAGAGAGAGAGAAAAAGACAGAGAAAGAGAGAGAGCGATAAAGAGAGAGAGAGAGAGTCATTGCTCTTGTTTAGAGTCATTCTGACATTTATGGTAGTCAGAACTGTTCAGAATACTTAAGTGATGTGTGAGTGTTTCAGTGTGTATGTATGAGAGCCTAGTTAGACCTTTTTTCGTCCAAGGAGCGGTCCTGCCTCTGATACATATTTCATCACACAAACACACTATTCCACTACACATGCTATTCCTGACCCACTCACACACATACTATTCCTGACCCACACACGCTATTTCTGACCCACACACATACACTATTTCAGACCCACACACACTATTCCTGACCCACACACACTATTTCTGACCCACACACATACACTATTTCAGACCCACACACACTATTCCAGACCCACAGACACGCTATTCCTGATAGACAGATCAGATCTGTCAGTCTTAGATGTTAGAGACGAGTCACACAGGGCAACAGAGAGGTGGAGGAGACATTTCACTTTACTAGCTAATAAACCTACAGTATACTGTATGCTATGGTCCTATAGTAGGAGGGTAGTAGCATGCCTGCAGCTGTTGGAATGGTATCATAGATATACAGGAAACACGTGAGTAAATGAGGGATACAAAGTAAATGAGGGATACAAAGTACATGAGGGATACAAAGTACATGGGGGATACAAAGTACATGAGGGATACAAAGTAAATGAGGGATACAAAGTACATGAGGGATACAAAGTACATGGGGGATACAAAGTACATGAGGGATACAAAGTAAATGGGGGATACAAAGTACATGAGGGATACAAAGTAAATGGGGGATACAAAGTACATGAGGGATACAAAGTACATGAGGGATACAAAGTAAATGGGGGATACAAAGTACATGAGGGATACAAAGTAAATGGGGGATACAAAGTACATGAGGGATGCAAAGTACATGAGGGATACAAAGTACATGAGGGATACAAAGTAAATGGGGGATACAAAGTACATGAGGGATGCAAAGTAAATGGGGGATACAAAGTAAATGAGGGATACAAAGTACATGAGGGATACAAAGTAAATGAGGGATACAAAGTAAATGAGGGATACAAAGTAAATGAGGGATACAAAGTAAATGAGGGATACAAAGTAAATGAGGGATACAAAGTACATGAGGGATACAAAGTAAATGAGGGATACAAAGTAAATGAGGGATACAAAGTACATGAGGGATAAAAAGTACATGAGGGATACAAAGTACATGAGGGATACAAAGTAAATGGGGGATACAAAGTACATGAGGGATGCAAAGTAAATGGGGGATACAAAGTACATGAGGGATGCAAAGTAAATGGGGGATACAAAGTAAATGAGGGATACAAAGTACATGAGGGATACAAAGTACATGAGGGATACAAAGTAAATGGGGGATACAAAGTAAATGAGGGATACAAAGTAAATGAGGGATACAAAGTAAATGAGGGATACAAAGTACATGAGGGATACAAAGTAAATGAGTGATACAAAGTAAATGAGGGATACAAAGTACGTTGAAAGGAGGCGCCCGAGACAGCGTTTTCCACCACCATCAACAAAACACCAAACGATGGAATTTATAATGGTGTCGCATCCCTCCAATAGACTTCCAGACACTTGTAGAATCTATGCCAAGGTGCATTGATGCTGTTCTGGTTAGTGGCGGCCCAACCACCCTATTAAGACACTTTATGTTGGTGTTTCCTTTATTTTGGCAGTTACCTGTATGTGGTTTAGGGGCAGTTTCTAGTGCCTGCCGTCATAAAACGTCTCAGAGTAGGAGTGCAGATCTAGGGTCCTAGATCAGCAATACTACTCTGAGAGGCTTTGTGAATGAATATGAGCCGCAGACCTCCCTTCTCTCCTCCACAGTCAGGGACTCCGAGCCGGCACAGTGGCCCCTTCACAGGTCCCATTTATGGGCTAGCTCAGGCACAGGGTTGCCTTGTCAGGGAACCCCACTAAACTCAATGACACATAAATCACTTTTTTATTGGACACCTCTTTTGCAACAGTTTCCATTTTGGAAGACAAGTGTGAAAGTGTCTCTTATGTTCCCTTGTATTTACTATCTGTTTCCATCTCTCTCTCCTCCCCACTACAGTCTGTCTGTCCATCTCTCTCTCCTCCCACTACAGTCTGTCTGTCCATCTCTCTCTCCTCCCCACTACAGTCTGTCTGTCCATCTCTCTCTTCTCCCCACTACAGTCTGTCTGTCCATCTCTCTCCTCCCACTACAGTCTGTCTGTCCATCTCTCTCTCCTCCCACTACAGTCTGTCACTCTCTCTCCGGAGACTGCGTTCATGGTAAACGCTGCATATGTCAGCTCAATCGAAAATGTACTTTCAATTTCAGCAATATGGGTTGAATTGAGTCTTGTCATTGATATGGAGACAATAATACTAGCTATTTAACACAGGTTCTTATCCCTCTCGTTTTTTTATTTATTCTTTATTTAACTAGTCAGTTAAGAACAAATTCTTATTTACAATGATGGCCTAGGAACAGTGGGCTAAATGCCTTGTTCTGAGGTAGAACGACAGATTTTTACCTTGTCAGCTCAGGGATTCGATCCAGCAACCATTCAGTTACGGGCCCAATGCTCTAACCACTCAGCTACCTGCCACCCCATCTATCTATTGGTTATAGACCAGACTCTTCCTATAGCAGACCATAACTCCAGCGGAGAGATGACTGCCTGTCTCCACTGGTCATTATCTGACCCCTCCATTCCATAAAATCTGAATTAATTGATTCTAATTCTAGAATCAAACCTCTGAATGAGTTAACTGTAATTAATGTTTCATTCTTAGGCATCGTCACGCAGAGACATGAGATAGCTCAGTGTAGTGAACGTATGTTTGTATGTGTGACCGATCGTCATCTAGGACCACAGGATTATAATTAGTTGTATGGACATTCAAACCAATGTACCGTGACTTGTGGATAAACCATCAACATTCCCTAACTCTCCAGAACAGTACTACACTGTGCTGCCTGGCCCTGGTCCCTGGTGGTACCATCAATATTATTAACTGCTCTGGCATCAGTCCCATAGGTTCAGCTATGTTTAACCTTTCTATATGCAGAGACAGCTAGGAGAGGGAAGGGGACTACACATAGAATTACAATGAATTAGAATGGATATTCCGGTTCAAAGCAACGTTCTGTGGTGTGTTCAATGGCGGTACCGTTCAAATGTTTGAATAATTGACACGTTATATTTTAACCAAACGATATGTCTGAATTTTAAGTTATTTACATGCAGCAATGGCAATTTCCATTGTTCCACCAAATATTATTGGGAGGACCATGAAATATTTTGTGGATTTCATAGCCATGTCCGTATAACCATGTCTGTTCTACTGATTGTACTTATATAATATTCCAGGCTCTGTGTGTGTCAGAGCTGAACAGTTATCATTATGAATGGGAGAGCTGTCATATCCGCATCACCTCAGTTAAGATGATCTAACCCAATGGGAGTGTCAATAGGCTCACGTCTCTGATATGGAACTTTTATTGTGCTAAACCCTTCAGGATAATAATAAAGACTGATTGGTTGAGGATGAATTCTCATTATATTTAGCTGAGTAGAGCTTTTGAGGTGATGCAGTGCAGTTTGATAATAGTAGGTTACTGGTAGACTATTTTCAAAATAATACTTAAAGTTTCAGAATTCACTGTGTGTGTGTGTGTGTGTGCGTGTGCGTGTGCGTGTGCGTGTGCGTGTGCGTGTGCGTGTGCGTGTGCGTGTGTGTGTGTGTGTGTGTGTGTGTGTGTCTGTGTGTGTGTGTGTGTGTGTGTGTGTGTGTAGTAGCTTGTAAACAGAGGCACTGCATTGCATTGCGTTACAGTAACATTGTTATGACTGGTTCACTGTGAGTTTGATTATTTAGCTTTCAGGATATCACTCTTCAGGATATCACTCTTCAGGATATCACTCTTCAGGATATCACTCTTCAGGATATCACTCTTCAGGATATCACTCTTCAAGACATCACTCTTCAGGATATCACTCTTCAGGATATCACTCTTCAGGACATCACTCTTCAGGACATCACTCTTCAGGATATCACTCTTCAGGACATCACTCTTCAGGACATCACTCTTCAGGACATCACTCTTCAGGACATCACTCTTCAGGATATCACTCTTCAGGACATCACTCTTCAGGACATCACTCTTCAGGACATCACTCTTCAGTGTCTTAAAACCATGTGATGTACTGTATGTGTAGATCATTGAATCAAGTCCATTATGGGTGTCTGAAGGTTGAGGTTTCCTGTTAGCTCAGTGTTGTCTAGCTATCCACAGGGAATGAAGTGGGTGTCATATGTGGGTTTGATGTGTGTGAGGTGTGTGTGTGTGTACATGTACCCGTTAGATGTGTGTGAGGTGTGTGTGTGTGTACATGTACCCGTTAGATGTGTGTGAGGTGTGTGTGTGTGTACATGTACCCGTTAGATGTGTGTGAGGTGTAAAATCCATTGTATATCATTCTTGCCAGAAAGGTGAGAGTTGTAGGTTAAACTGAGAACTCTAAGATATCAATAATGTGCCAATTGTGTGTCAAGAAGCAGGAAATCATCAATTGAATGTGTTCCAGTTACGTTTGATAACCAGTCTGTTTCTGCTATCATCCTACTCATTGCCACTCATTTGATTTGTTGATTGTAATAGACACTTTCTTAAATACACACAGGACATACACTTCAACACTATAAAGTTGGTATGACAAGGAGTGGAATGGTAGCACAAACAGACTGATACCCAGGCTACTCTTTTCTCATTGTAGTGAAGATCATCCTGTATATGTACATGATGTACAAGTCAGCTCGGTAATCATTTGAATAAATAATTAATTAATGCTTTATGCTTGGCTGATTCTTTATGCTGATTTGGTTGCTACTATTCCGTCCTAATGTTGATTTAAAAACATTATGTGCATGTTTACAGAGTGTATAATTCATGTATGAGTAATTCATCTGTAATTCTTGTAATACATCATGAATAAATGGATCGGTCTCTATCGCGTGCCTGTTAGAACACAGTGATTGATCTAACACACCAATCATGGGTGACAGACTAAACAAAACTATGTCTGTGTGTCTCACACCAAGTCAGAAGTGATTTCATGTGAAAGCTTGTTACAGCATATTAGCTGAGAGTTAAAGCCCTGTATCATGACATGAGGTAAACTTCAGTTATAATTGATGTAATTTAACAACCACTTACTGACAACCAAATCATATGTAACCAATAAAATGTGGTTTTAGTGGTTTAGACTAAGGTATCCACGTCAGGTTCTGATTGAGATTTATGTCCTAAAAAGCCCTAATGGCTCGAATAAGGCTTCATAAGTACAGCTGTAGATCATAGACTGCCTAGAATCAAGAGCAATAACATAACATGGGGCTATAGTTATATAGCTGTACATTATTGTTGATATCAAATCACACACAGGGTGTCCCTCCCTTTGCCATGTACTGCTCTGCTTGGCTTTTGGAGGGTTAAGGTTGTTATATTATTGACGGTTTTCTAATACGAGGTAGAGCAAGGCTGATTTCTGCTTCCTGTTTTGTTTCCACCGCCATAGACTTGCTTACTATCCTGCTTCCTGTTTTGTTTCCACCGCCATAGACTTGCTTACTATCCTTCTTCCTGTTTTGTTTCCACCGCCATAGACTTGCTTACTATCCTTCTTCCTGTTTTGTTTCCACCGCCATAGACTTGCTTATTACCCAGTACCAAACCTTACCAACATTACCAACTTATTATAGAGACATGAGGGTAAGGAGTAACTGTAAGGTTTCTGCTTCCTGTTTGGTTTCCACTCTATGTAAATCCTACCAAAGGAGTGGGGATCGGGATTCTATCCCTCATCAATGTTAACTTAGTTTGTTTTTAATTCTACAAAACTCTGATATTCCATCGTTTTATCTTTTAGTCAAAGTGACTATTTTCTGAAAGAAAGTGCCTCATTGTCTTTAAACTAATGTTTTGCGAAACTAAAGACATCAAAAGCTCCATCATCACTACCTTACCCTTGTCAAACACTGATCAAATCTTTAAAGGATGAAAGTGTCTCCTATTTTTACTTTGAATTAGAAACAACGACTTTGAATTCTTTGAAGGGACTCTTCTTTGTGATGGGGGGTGTATTCATCTAAGTTGTCATGAAAATCTCTGCGTGATTGTCTCCCTGGTAATGAAATCCCTAGGGAACAATATTAGTTTCTCATCAAACTTGTTCAGTTTCTCTCAAGTTCCAACTCTCTATTTTCTTTCAACAGTCCTTCCACTTGATTTGGTTTTGGAGGACTGAGAGACAGGGTTTCTGCAAAATCAAAGATGAAGAAATACGATTGTATGTGTATTCTTTGTTTTGTTTAAGCTGCCATTTTGTGTGTAATTTGGAATGTTACCAGAGTGCAAGAGAAGTGTAGTTAAAATGCACCTTTAAAGCTTTCTGCAATTTTATTTTACTATTGAAACCGAAGGTGAGAAACAGAAATCCAAACATTGGACTCACTAGGTGAATTATGCTTGCATACATCGTTCCCTCCCCTCGTTAGGATTCAAATGAAACTGAGACAGGTAAGTAAGGGTGAAACTAACGCCATAGCAACTTTGATTACGGTAGTAGATTGTGTGTGTGTCCTGTGTGTGTGTGTCCTGTGTGTGTGTCCTGTGTGTGTGTGTCCTGTGTGTGTGTCGTGTGTTTGTGTGTCCTGTGTGTGTCCTGTGTGTGTGTCCGCGTGTGTGTGTCCGCGTGTGTGTGTCCTGTGTGTGTGTCCGCGTGTGTTGTACTAAGCCCTTGCAGATGCCTCTTCACACCTCACCACACTGAGGAAGAAAGGAATGACATCATTTCCAGAACAGGGCACATGAATGGTCATGCGCACAAACGTTTTCTGTGTCCCAAATGGCACCCTATTCCCCATGGGGCTCTGGTCAGAAGTTGTGCACTATATAGGGAATAGGGTATGATTTGAGAATCAAGCTTTACTATCATGCTGTTTTAAATGACCTAATGTATATGGTAATTCAAAGAAACTATACATTTAAAAGAGTTCATTTCAGTTGAAATACAGTGAGATATGGTTTTAGAATAGATTGTCTGTCTGCCTTTCCCATCAAACACACACAGAGAGAGATATTTAATTCTGCATGACTCCAGGGCTGCTGAATAAATGCTTATTTAGAGCTAGAATATGGAAGACGTTTAAGTTCAGAGGTACTGAGGTGGGTAGAGGGTAGACTATGTGGATGCAGTAGATTTGATCTAATGGTTTTGAAGTAACTTCAAGCTACAGTATATATTCAAACTAAAGCAGAAGCAAAGGCAGAACTGCTGCCAATATGCAAAACTATGGACTGCCAATCCTCTCTCTCTCTCTCTCTCTTTCTCTCTCTCTCTCTCTCTCTCTCCATCTCAATCACCTTACCCTGCCTGAAGGTAAAGTGTGTCTAAGTGAGATCTGAGCTGATCTTAGCTGATCAAACTTCACCCCTACGCATGCACCTCATTGGCAAATGGTGATAGCCGTGCAATGTGGCTGGCCTCAGGTGTTGGTACAGGGCAGAGTTAAATGTGTGTCTATATATTTATTTCAGGAACATATACATCCTTTATCTTTTGCTAATTTTCTTGTCCTTTAAACCAGATCCATAAGAGGTTAGAGAGAGAGAGAAGGAGAAAGAGAGACAGAGAGAGTGAAAGAGAGAGAGGGGAAGAGAGAAAGAGAGAGAGAAGGAGAAAGAGAGAGTGAAATAGAGAGAAGGAGAGAGAGAGAGAAATAATGATGTGAAGCTTGAAACCTTGCTTGGGCTTGGTAATGGAGCTCTGGGAGGGAACTCTGTGGCTGTGGTTTCTTCGTTCCCCAAAGACCTCCGTTTACCATGCACACACACACACACACACACACACACACACACACACACACACACACACACACACACACACACACACACACACACACACACACACACACACACACACACACACACACACACACACACACACACACACACACACACACATACATAAGCCTCCCTGTTTTTCTCTCAGTCTCTCTCCTTCTCTCTCTTTCTCTCTCTGTCATCAACAGGACTTTTCTACCCCTGGTTGTCTTCCAATAAGACCCTATCTATCAGCTCTCTCCAGCCCTCTAGCCAACCATGTTCACAGTCAGTGAAACGTACTCCAGAGGTTGGTTTATTCTTCAGAGCAGAAGAGTGATGATAACAGTCATGGTGAGTGGATGGAAGACTATTGTAATTTCATTTTTTGTTTTAAGCTTAATTACAGTAAAAACTGTAATTTATATTGTATAATATGGGGGTGTATTAAGTAGATTCTGCGAGGAGTAGTGTACCACTTGGGACGTAGACCTAACGGTCCAAGTACAGAGTTCTATTCAGTAATAATAACACAATAAATCTTTTACACATCTGTTGTGTGTAGCTAGTTGAACACGTTAAAACACCACAGTAACACACAGAATAAAACACCACAGTAACACACCACAATAAAACACCACAGTAACACACCACAGTAAAACTATACTAAATATAACCACGTCACCAAATATTTGATTAAAACACACTGTTTTGCAATGAAGGTCTACAGTAGCCTCAACAGCAGGGTAGCACCATGGTATAGCCGGAGGACAACTAGCTTCCATCCTCCTCTTGGTACATTGACTTCAATATAAAAGTTATGACAACTTCCGGAGGACATCCTCCAACCTATCAGAGCTCATGCAGCATGAACTGACATGTGTAAGGCAGTCTTGAATGTGTCACTGTCAGTCCATGTGTCACTGTCTGTCACCTAAGATGTGTCTCTCGACCTGTGTGTTCCTACGTTGTAGGCTGTAGCAGTAAAACACCACAGTAAGACACCACAGTAACACACCACAGTAAAACACCACAGTAAGACACCACAGTAATTAAATTAAATTAAATTCAATTCAATTAAATTCAATTCAATAAGGGGCTTTATTGTCATTGGGAAACATATGTTAACATTGCCAAAGCAAGTGAAGTAGATAATAAACAAAAGTGATATGAACAGTAAACATTAACAGTAAACATTACACAGAAGTTCCAAAAGAATAAAGACATTTCAAATGTCATATTATGAGTACTGTATATACAGTGTTGTAACGATGACAAATGGTTAAAGTATAAAAGGGAAAATAAATAAACATAAATATGGGTTGTATTTACAATGGTGTTTGATCTTCACTGGTTGTCCTTTTCTTGTGACAGCAGGTCACACATCTTGCTGCTGTGATGGAACACTGTGGTATTTCACCCAGTAGATATGATGGGAGATTATCAAAATTGGGTTTGTTTTCTAATTCTTTGTGGATCTGTGTAATCTGAGGGAAATATGTGTCTCTAATATGGTCATACATTTGGCAGGAGGTTAGGAAGTGTAGCTCAGTTTCCACCTCATTTTGTGGGCAGTGTGCACATAGCCTGTCTTCTCTTGAGAGCCAGGTCTGCCTACGACGGCCTTTCTCAATAGCAAGGCTATGCTCACTGAGTCTGTACATAGTCACAGCACAAAAGCACACAAGCACACTATCCTCCTAATAAAAATTCAGGCTCATCCTTGGCTCACTAATAGACCTAATGACAGGCAGTCAGTGGGGACCTCGTGTGCGTCAGGCAGATTATGAGAGGCCTTAAAACCAGTCAGACGGATCCTTTGCAGGTGTCTGAGCCTTCAGTCCTCTGGGTGGGGCAGACACACACACACACACACGCATGTGTGTGCACATGGACGTGCGTTGGCATTTGTGTGGGAGCATGTTGTGGCAGCCACCCAATGTCCTGTTTGGAGGAACAGCTTACCTGACATATACTGTATCAATGCTTTACAATGGAGCATGTCATGGGCCTGGACTACTGTAAGTAAATAATTCAGGTTATGTTGGTGTCTGTGTGTTCGCAGGTATGTAGTGTACTTAATGTGTTTGCTTTTAGTACATCAGTCCCTTATAAGATGAATCAAGTCCCTTATGGGATGAATCAAGTTGAATTGAGTCAGGTGTTGTGTGCTGTCCCTTTGATACATAATGGAACAAGTGTAAGATTAAACTCCTACAGCAGTGTGTCTTAACCCTGGCCCTGAGTGGTAGGGCAAAAACAAACACTGTAGTAGTGTAACACATTCACTCGATAGAT
>CM042396.1:30837283-30874783 GCA_023634145.1 Thymallus thymallus
TGTCTGTTTTACTAGTGCTCTCTCTCTCTCTCTCTCTCTCTCTCTCTCTTTGCTTGTGTCTCTCTTTCTCTCTCTGTATCGCTCTCTTTGCGTGTGTCTCTCTTTCTCTGTGTGTGTTTGTTTGTGTGTGGATGTGACTGTCTACAGCTAACTAACAGGAGAGAGCTAAGCCATGACAGCACATAAATCAGACAAGACTGGAATACACACACACACACACACACACACACACACACGTACTGTACAGCTTACACCCAGCTGTCATCCCCGTCCACAATGCCCTAGCAAGCCTGGGAACCTGGTCTGGCATCGAATTTTGCCTTGGGTCTGGAGCGACCTGGCTGCAGAGGCAGACACACACACACACAAACACCCTCTAGCATTTACACCAGCCCACGGGGACCCATCTAGCCAGACTCAGTCAAGGCAGGGGTCATGCCAGTGCTAGACTAAAGACTGCTGGGGATTTTTGTCTCGGAAAGTTGCTGATGCAAACACACACAGACACACACACTCCCTCTCTTTTACACCCCTCGCATTTCAGTGTGTGTGTTGATCAGTGTGTTTTCATTGCACTTGTTTTGGTTGGGTTATTTAAATCAATGAAGTAGTGTGAGGAAAGTGAGAGATAAATAATAGGTGTGGAGAACTAGTGACTGTGAGTAATGGTAGAACTAGTGACTGTGAGTAGTGGTAGAACTAGTGACTGTGAGTAATGGTAGAACTAGTGACTGTGAGTAATGGTAGAAACTAGTGACTGTGAGTAGTGGTAGAACTAGTGACTGTGAGTAATGGTAGAACTAGTGACTGTGAGTAATGGTAGTACTAGTGACTGTGAGTAATGGTAGAACTAGTGACTGTGAGTAATGGTAGAACTAGTGACTGTGAGTAATGGTAGTACTAGTGACTGTGAGTAGTGGTAGAACTAGTGACTGTGAGTAATGGTAGAACTAGTGACTGTGAGTAGTGGTAGAACTAGTGACTGTGAGTAATGGTAGAACTAGTGACTGTGAGTATTGGTAGAACTAGTGACTGTGAGTAATGGTAGAACTAGTGACTGTGAGTAGTGGTAGAACTAGTGACTGTGAGTAATGGTAGAACTAGTGACTGTGAGTAATGGTAGAACTAGTGACTGTGAGTAATGGTAGTACTAGTGACTGTGAGTAATGGTAGAACTAGTGACTGTGAGTAATGGTAGAACTAGTGACTGTGAGTAGTGGTAGAACTAGTGACTGTGAGTAATGGTAGTACTAGTGACTGTGAGTAATGGTAGAACTAGTGACTGTGAGTAATGGTAGAACTAGTGACTGTGAGTAATGGTAGAACTAGTGACTGTGAGTAATGGTAGTACTAGTGACTGTGAGTAATGGTAGTACTAGTGACTGTGAGTAATGGTAGAACTAGTGACTGTGAGTAATGGTAGAACTCGTGACTGTGAGTAATGGTAGAACTAGTGACTGTGAGTAATGGTAGTACTAGTGACTGTGAGTAATGGTAGAACTAGTGACTGTGAGTAATGGTAGAACTAGTGACTGTGAGTAGTGGTAGAACTAGTGACTGTGAGTAATGGTAGAACTAGTGACTGTGAGTAATGGTAGAACTAGTGACTCTGAGTAATGGTAGTACTAGTGACTGTGAGTAATGGTAGTACTAGTGACTGTGAGTAATGGTAGAACTAGTGACTGTGAGTAATGGTAGAACTAGTGACTGTGAGTAATGGTAGAACTAGTGACTGTGAGTAGTGGTAGAACTAGTGACTGTGAGTAATGGTAGAACTAGTGACTGTGAGTAATGGTAGAACTAGTGACTGTGAGTAGTGGTAGAACTAGTGACTGTGAGTAATGGTAGAACTAGTGACTGTGAGTAATGGTAGTACTAGTGACTGTGAGTAATGGTAGTACTAGTGACTGTGAGTAATGGTAGAACTAGTGACTGTGAGTAATGGTAGAACTAGTGACTGTGAGTAATGGTAGAACTAGTGACTGTGAGTAATGGTAGTACTAGTGACTGTGAGTAATGGTAGTACTAGTGACTGTGAGTAATGGTAGTACTAGTGACTGTGAGTAGTGGTAGAACTAGTGACTGTGAGTAATGGTAGTACTGGTGACTGTGAGTAATGGTAGAACTAGTGACTGTGATTAATGGTAGTACTGGTGACTGTGATTAATGGTAGTACTTGACTTAAAAATGCAGTAGGCATGCAAGTTAGTTTTGCATTCTGTTTCATTGGGACAAAGAGAGAGACTTGTTCTGTTGACCGGTAATATTGTAGTCACTGTCCACTGCTTCTCTACTCTCTTTCATTATCAATTCAATTCAATTCAATTCAAGAGCTTTATTGGCATGGGAAACATATGTTTACGTTGCCAAAGCAAGTGAAATAGATAATAAACAAAAGTGAAATAAACAATAAAAAATGCAGTTCCAAAAGAATAAATACATTTGAAATGTCATATTATGTCTATATAGGATAGGATAGGATAGGATAGGTACTTTATTGATCCCAGAGGGGGACATTTCTTTGTCAAGCAGCTACAACAAAACATAGGGCAGGTGCAAAGAGCCAGAACGAAAATACACAAAAGACAGATACACGGTACATGATACATAGAGCGTCAGAATGAAAAAGAATAGAAATACAAGATATCTGGAGTGCAAAAAAGCGATAAAAATACATTGCATAGTATGAGTGGTTGGCTGAATATGTACACTATACATTGGTGGAATGTTGGATGGTTAACTATACTATACAGGTCGATGGCAGAGAAATACTTCAATAGCTAAAAATGCATATGATATGAGCGAGGGTAATAATAGTTTACTTAATAGACAGACTGGCTAAATGAACAGGTAAGTGAATATTTTGCATGGTTAAATTAGCTGTACAGGTAAATATACAGTTATATTTACAGGTAAGTGAATACTTGCATGGTTACATTAACTGTACAGGTAAATGACAGGAAGAGATACTTAAATAGCTAAATGCGTGTATGATATACAGTAATTCCCTTTAAATACAGTCCTTAGTGCGCAGGGTTTAATTACAGATAAAAGCATGTATTGCACATTCGATATACTAAAAGCAATGAGAAAAGATACAACTGACAGGATACTAATATGCATTCCTGAGTGAATGACTACGTAAGTTAAGTCCAAGAATTACTTGCAATATTGCACGTGATATGATATAACAACTGTACATGAGTATGTTTATACAGACCTGAATTAATAAATAAGTCCTGTGTGAATGAGTGATTACGGACCAGAGTTACTCACGGATGGATACATAATTGTAAAACTGGGTCCTAACACCCCAGCAGTTCCAGATCTATGTTGCCGACGGCACGGCACCCCGGAGAGGCATTATATAGTCTAATAGCCGCCGGCAGGAAGGACCTCCTGTAGCGCTCTCTGGCACACAGTGTTGTAACTCTGTACAAATATTTAAAGTACAAAAGGGAAAATAAATAAACATAAATATGGGTTGTATTTACAATGGTGTTTGTTCTTCACTGGTTGCCCTTTTCTTGTGGCAACAGGTCACACATCTTGCTGCTGTGATGGAACACTGTGGTATTTCACAGATGAGTTTATCAAAACTGGATTTGTTTTGTGGGTCTGTGTAATCTGAGGGAAATATGTGTCTCTAATATGGTCGTACGTTAGGAAGTGCAGCTCAGTTTCCACTTCATTTGTGGACAGTGTACACATAGCCTGTGTCACAATTGTAAAGAGGAGTAGGCAGGAGGCAGTCGCAGGTTTAGAACTAATGAATTTATTTAAGCACCATAGTTCAAAGCGGGATGAAACCCAAAGTACTCAGGAAATAGTTTGAGAGATTCCTCGCAGGAAAACAAGTAACATTTACAATGACAGACAAAGAGAAATGGCAGAGGGAGTATAGTATATACAGTGATAGAGTGGGGATTGGAACCAGGTGTGTGTAATGATGACGAGACAAGTCCGGGGTTGATGAGTGATGGGCGTTTGCCAGCAGTAGGTTCAGCAGCTGCTAGAAGGCCTGCGGTGCCGAACACGAGCTGGACAGAAGGGGGAGCCAAAGAGAAGGCTGGTTTGACAGCCTGTCTGCTCTTGAGAGAGAAAGAGAGCGAGAGAGAGATGGGGAGAGAGAGAGAGAGAGAGAGAGAGAGTGAGAGAGAGAGAGAGAGAGAGAGAGAGAGAGAGAGAGAGAGAGAGAGAGAGGAGAGAGAGAGAGAGAGAGAGTGAGAGAGAGAGAGAGAGAGAGAGAGAGAAAGAGAGAGAGAGAGAGAGAGAAAGAGAGAAAGAGAGAAAGAGAGAGAGAGCGAGAGAGCGAGAGAGAGAGTTTTATATTATTATATTATTATTTGTTATTCTTTTGTTACAATGTATATTGTATACATTGTTGCTTTGGCAATATTGACGCAATGTTTTTCATGACAATAAAACATCTTGAATTTGAATTTGAGGGAGAGAGGGCCTATATCGGCCTATATCGAATCTCCCATTTCTCTCAAAAATCTTTGAAAAAGCTGTTGCGCAGCAACTCACTGCCTTCCTGAAGACAAATAATAATGTATACGAAACACATCAGTCTGGTTTTAGACCCCATCATAGCACTGAGACTGCACTCGTGAAAGTGGTAAATTACCTTTTAATGGCGTCAGACCAAGGCTCTGCATCTGTCCTCGTGCTCCTATACCTTGTTGCCGGTTTTGACACCATCGACCACCATATTCTTTTGGAGAGATTGGAAACCTTAATTGGTCTACACGGACAAGTTCTTTCCTGGTTTAGATCTTATCTGTCAGAGAGATATCAGTTTGTCTCCGTGGATGGTTTGTCCTCTGACAAATCAATTGTATGTTTCGGTGTTCCTCAAGGTTCTGTTTTAGGACCACTATTGTTTTCACTATATATTTTACCTCTTGGTGATGTAATTCGGAAACATAATGTTAACTTCCATTGCTATGCGGACGACACACAACTGTACATTTCGATGAAACATGGTGACGTCCCAAAATTGCCTTTCCTGGAAGCCTGTGTTTCATACATAAGGAAGTTGATGGCGGCAAATTATTTACTTTTAAACTCTGACAAAACAGAGATGCTAGTTCTAGGTCCCAAGAAACAAAGAGATCTGCTTTGGATCTGACAATTAAACTTGATGGTTGTACAGTCGTCCCCCAAAAAACTGTGAAGGACCTCGGCGTTACTCAGGACCCTGATCTATCATTTAACGAACATATCAAGAATATTTCAAGGACAGCTTTTTTCCATCTTCGTAACATTGCAAAAATCTGAAATGTTTTGTCCAAAAATGATGCAGAAAAGCTAATCCATGTCACTTCTAGATTAGATTACTGCAATACTCTACTCTCCGGCTACCCGGATAAAGCACTAAATAAACAATTAGTGCTAAACACGGCTGCTAGAATCTTGACTAGAACCGAAAAATGTGATCATGTTACTCCCGTGCTAGCCTCTCTACACTGACTTCCTGTTAAGGCTAGCGCTGATTTCAAGGTTTTTATGTTAACCTACAAAGCATAACATGGGCTTGCTCCTACTTATCGCTCAGATTTGTGCCTGCCGTACATACCTACACGTATGCTCCGGTCACAAGACGCAGACTCGGTCTTGACCTTTAAGTATTTACTGATACTCATCTCTTCAGTAGATCCTATGAGTGTAGTCTGACCCAGGTGTGCAAGGGTGAACGGCAAGGCACTGGAGCAACGAACAGCCCTTGCTGTCTCTGCCTGGCCGGTTCCCATCTCTCCATTGGAATTCTCTGCCTCTGAAACTATTACGGGGGCTGAGTCACTGGCTTAATGGTGCTTTCCATGCCATCCCTAGGAGGGGTGCGTCACTTCCTGTCCGGTTTGTCGCCCCCTCGAGCTTGTACAGTTTGTTTTGTGGACTATACTCAGCCTTGTCTCAGGGTAGTAAGTTGGTGGTTGTTGATATCCCTCTATTGGTGTGGGGGCTGTGCTTTTGCAGAGTGGGTGGGGTTATATCCTGCCTGGTTGGCCCTGTCCGGGGGTATTGTCGGGGGTATTGTCAAAAGGGGCCACAGTGTATCCCGACACCCCCTGTCTTAGCCTCCAGTATCTATGCTGCAATAGTCTATGTGTCGATGAATGGATGTCTATGGGTCAGTTTGTTAAATCTGGTGTTATTACCCGGTGTCTTGTGTGAATTTAAGTATGCTCCCTCTAATTCTCTCTCTTCCATTCTACCTCCCCTCCCGGAGGACCTGAGCCTACCCGGAGGACCATGCTTCAGGACCACCTGCCCTGATGACTCCTAGCTGTCCCCAGTCCACCTGGTCGTGCTGCTGCACCGGTTTCAACTCTTCTGCCTGTGGTTATGGAACCCTGACCTGTTCATCGGACGTGCCACCTTGTCCCAGACCTGCTGTTTTCATCTCTCTCTCGCTCTCTCTCGCTCTCTCTCGCTCTCTCTCGCTCTCTCTACCTCACCTGTGCTCTATCGCACTGCACCTGGGCTCTCTACCACATCTAAATGCCTGGCTATGAAAAGCCAAGTGACATTAACTCCTGATGTATTTACCTGTTGCAACCTCTACAACCACTATGATTATTATTTATTTATCTATGAATGTTTGAACATCTTGGAGAAAGAACTGGCCTTAATGGCCATGAATTGTTATAATCTCCACCCGGCACAGCAAGAAGATGACTGGCCACCCCTCAGAGCCTGGTTCCTCTCTAGGTTTCTTCCTAGGTTTTTGCCTTTCTAGGGAGTTTTTCCTAGCCACCGTGCTTCTACATCTGCATTGCTTGCTGTTTGGGGTTTTAGGCTGGGTTTCTGTATAGCACTTTGTGACATCGGCTGATATAAAAAGGGCTTCATAAATACATTTGATTGATTGAGATAGATGTTATTCATTCTGCTGGCCTAATAGGAATCCAGTTGGACCCTACAGCTAGCCCTGATAGCGGGGTGAACAGGCAGTGGCTCGGGTGGTTGATTTCCTTGATGATCTTTTTGGCCTTCCTGTGCCATCCAGGATGGCGGGAAGTTTGCCCCCAGTAATGCACAGGGCGGGGTTCAGACCCAGGGCCTTGAGCTTGATGTTGAGCTTGGAGGGTACTATGGTGTTGAATGCTGAGCTATAGCCAATGAACATCATTCTTACATAGGTATGCCTCTTGTCCAGATGGGTTAGGGCAGTGTGCAGTGTGGTGGCGATTGCATCGTCTGTGGATCTATTGGGACAGTAAGAAAATTTAAGTGGGTCAAGGGTGGCAGGTAAGGTAGAGGTGATATGATCCTTGACTAGTCTCTCAAAGCACTTCATGATGACAGAGGTGAGTGTTAAGGGGCAATAGTCATTTAGTTCAAATACCTTTGCTTTCTTAGGTACAGGGACAATGATGGCCATCTTGAAGCATGTGGGCACAGCAGACAGGGATAGGGAGAGATTGAATATGTCTGTAAACACAACAGCCAGCTGGTCTGCGCATGCCCTGAGGACGCGGCTAGGGATACCATCTGGACCAGCAGCCTTGCGAGGGTTAACACTCTTAAATGTCTTACTCAGGTCGGCAACAGAGAAGAGCCCACAGTCCTTGGTAGCGGGCCAGGTTGGTGGCACGGTAATTATCCTCAAAGTGAGCGAAGAAGGTGTTCAGCTTGTCTGGAAGCAAGACGTTGTGTCCGCGACGTGGCTGGTTTTCTTTTTATAATCCGTGATTGTCTGTAGACCCTGCCACATGCGTCTCGTGTCTGAGCCGTTGAACTGTGACTCAACTTTATCCCTATATCGACATTTAGCCTGCTTAATTGCATTGCGAATAACTACACTGTTTGCATTCTTCCATATTCCCAGTCTTCTTGCCATGGTTAAACGCGGTGGTTGGCTCTTTCAGTTTTGCGCGAATGTTCCCATCTATCCACGGTTTCTGGTTGGGGTAGGTTTTAATAGTCACAGTGAGTACAACATCTCCTATGCACTTCCTTATCAACTCATTCATCATGTCGGTAAATGTGTCAATATTATTTTCTGAAGCTACTCTAAACATATCCCAGTATGCATTATCAAAACAATCTTGAAGCATTGATTCCGATATGTAGGCAAAGTAATGCTACTACTGACTGTCAATATATACAGCCATAGTAATCATCCTCCTGACTGTCAATATATACAGCCATAGTAATCATCCTCCTGACTGTCAATATATACAGCCATAGTAATCATCCTTGTGACTGACAACGTCTATAGCCATAGTAATCATCCTCCTGACTGTCAATATATACAGCCATAGTAATCATCCTCCTGACTGTCAATATATACAGCCATAGTAATCATCCTCCTGACTGTCAATATATACAGCCATAGTAATCATCCTTGTGACTGACAACGTCTATAGCCATAGTAATCATCCTCCTGACTGTCAATATATACAGCCATAGTAATCATCCTCCTGACTGTCAATATATACAGCCATAGTAATCATCCTCCTGACTGTCAACATCTCTAGCCATAGTAATCATCCTCCTGACTGTCAATATATACAGCCATAGTAATCATCCTACTGACTGTCAATATATACAGCCATAGTAATCATCCTCCTGACTGTCAACATCTATAGCCATAGTAATCATCCTCCTGACTGTCAACCTCTATAGCCATAGTAATCATCCTCCTGACTGTCAATATATACAGCCATAGTAATCATCCTCCTGACTGTCAATATATACAGCCATAGTAATCATCCTTCTGACTGTCAATATATACAGCCATAGTAATCATCCTCCTGACTGTCAATACATACAGCCATAGTAATCATCCTCCTGACTGTCAATATATACAGCCATAGTAATCATCCTCCTGACCGTCAACATCTATAGCCATAGTAATCATCCTCCTGACTGTCAATATATACAGCCATAGTAATCATCCTCCTGACTGTTTATATATACAGCCATAGTAATCATCCTCCTGACTGTCAATATATACAGCCATAGTAATCATCCTCCTGTAAATTTAGGGGCTTGGAGTTATTGTTGACCATGTGACCTGACCAGGAAAAACTATCTGACCTTGTTATAGGCTATATCTCAGAGTGTTGTAGGCTATTACTATGGCCTGAAGGTTTTCCTGATCAGGATACATGTTCAGATAAATATCCTGTCTGTATATGAGAATTAGGTTACATGAGTGTGAAAAACTCCTGGTCCTAGAAGAGAGTAGTGTCTAGTCTTTCTTGCTCAACAGTAACCAAGACAGAGAATAGTCCAGTCTAGTCCGGCAGGCTAATCTACTGCATCCCTGAGTGTTGGATCCTTTTAATTCTGAAGCAGCGGAGACATAACGCTCCTTCCACAGCTATGCAGCCATTCCTAGGAAAATCTGTTTGGTAGAATTCTAACACTAACTCAATTGATGTTCACTTCAATTAAATTAGGAGGAGTTAAGAGTTCCATTCAAGACATTACGACTATGGAATCCTGTTTCCACCAGCTCATTCAAGTGCAGATTATAGAAATAGCTTTTTCCTTCTCTTTCTCACCAAGAATAATAACATAAGTACAACGTGTGATCTCAGAAATATAGTCAAAACATGAGAGAGAAGAGGGAAGAAATGACTTGTTACCACATACAGCCAAGGAGGAGGAGGAGAGAGGAGGAGTGGAGAGGAGGAGTGGAGAGGAGTAGAGAGGAGGAATGGAAAGGAGTGGAGAGGAGGAGTGGAGAGGAGGAGTGGAGAGGAGTGGAGAGGAGGAGTGGAGAGGAGGAGAGAGGAGGAGTGGAGAGGAGTGGAGAGGAGGAGTGGAGAGGAGTGAAGAGGAGGAGTGGAGAGGAGGAGTGGAGAGGAGTGAAGAGGAGGAGTGGAGAGGAGTGGAGAGGAGGAGAGAGGAGGAGTGGAGAGGAGTGAAGAGGAGGGAAGAGGTGGAGTGAGGAGGAGTGGAGAGGAGGAGTGGAGAGAAGGAGTGGAGAGGAGGAGTGGAGTGAAGGAGTGGAGAGGAGGAGTGGAGAGGAGTGAAGAGGAGGAGTGAGGAGGAGTGGAGAGGAGGAGAGAGGAGGAGGAGAGAGGAGGAGTGGAGAGGAAGAATGGAGAGGAGAGGGTCACATGGCAGAAGGAAGCAAACGTTGTATTGATTTTCTTGTTCTTTTCTAATTGTCCCACATCCATTCATCGATCAGTCTTGTGGGACCATGCAGGACGGGAGGACTATATGAGGGGATAGATAGGACTGGTGATATACAGCTATGGTGGACTGGGACAGAGGGAGAAAGAGAGAGGGAGCATGGGAGTGAGCTAGAGTGAGAAAGAGATAGGAGAGAGCGATAGAGAGAGACAGAGATCATGAAAGAGAAAGAGAGAGAGAGATAGAGAGAGAGAGAGAGAGAGAGAGAGAGAGAGAGAGAGAGAGAGAGAGAGAGAGAGAGAGAGAGAGAGAGAGTGTGTGTGTGTGTGCATATTTGATTTACGTCTTTGATGGAAAATGCATCACAGGTGTTAAAAAAGGGGGTAGGAGTGTGTGTGTGTGTGTGTGTGTGTGTGTGTGTGTGTGTGTGTGTGTGCGTGCGTGCGTGCGTGCGTGCGTGCGTGCGTGCGTGCGTGCGTGCGTGTGTGTGTGTGTGTGTGTTGGGGATTAATGTGTGCCATTGTATCTTGACAGGATTTCAGACTGCACCTTATGGCCTCTCGACCTACTGTTTCCTTTTTCCTGTTGTAAGTCTTACATCTGTCTGTCTCTAAGTGCTTTTTCATAGTTGTGTGTGTGTGCGTTTGCATTTGTGTGTGTTTTTTGGTTTTATAGGATAGTAAAACAAGGAAAAGTTAGGTTTAGGGTAAGAGGTGAGGTTTAGGAAAAATAGGATTTTGAATGGGAATCAATTGTTTGGTCCCCGCAAGGATAGTACAACTAACTTGTGTGTGTGTGTGTGCCTTTCAGCCGGCACATTTTAGAGTGACCTTTTATTGTCCCCAGCACAAGGTGCACCTGGGTAATGATGATGCTGTTTAATCAGCTTCTTGATATGCCAAACCTGTCAGGTGGATGGATAATCTTTGAAAATGAGAAATTCTCATTAGCATGGATGTGAACATATTTGTGCAGAAAATTTGATAGAAATAAGCTTTTTGTGCATATGGAACATTTCTGAGATTTTTTATTTCAGTTCATGAAACATGGGACCAACAATTTACATGTTGCGTTTATATTTTTGTTCAGTATAATTTAAATAGGTAACGTCTTAAAAACATCATCACATCACACTTTGTTTACAAACTGCAAGATAGTTGAAGCAGAACGTTCCAGAAGGATACTGGTAATTGACTCCTTTTCATCTGCGTTGTGACGTTACCTAGCAGGCTACTTACCAGCATGCTGGAAAAAGCTTTTTGCACTCCAGACTTCTTGTATTTTTATACTTTTATATACTGCCTTACTATCTATCATGTATGTTGTGTCTGTCTTTTCTATATTTTGTTCTGGCATTTTGCACCTGCCCTGTGTTTTTCGAGGCTGCTTGAGAAAGAAATTTCCCCCCGGGGAAATCAATAAAGTACCTATATATCTATCTTATATATATATCTATCTATCATATGTGGGGAAGCTGTGCGAGCTGTCCATCCCAGGACCCCTGTCTGTCCAGTGTGAGATGCCTGAGCTGTCCATCCCAGGACCCCTGTCTGTCCAGTGTGAGATGCCTGAGCTGTCCATCCCAGGACCCTTGTCTTCCCAGTGTGAGATGCCTGAGCTGTCCATCCCAGGACCCTTGTCTGTCCAGTGTGAGATGCCTGAGCTGTCCATCCCAGGACCCTTGTCTGCCCAGTGTGAGATGCCTGAGCTGTCCATCCCAGGACCCTTGTCTTCCCAGTGTGAGATGCCTGAGCTGTCCATCCCAGGACCCCTGTCTGTCCAGTGTGAGATGCCTGAGCTGTCCATCCCAGGACCCCTGTCTGTCCAGTGTGAGATGCCTGAGCTGTCCATCCCAGGACCCCTGTCTGCCCAGTGTGAGATGCCTGAGCTGTCCATCCCAGGACCCTTGTCTGCCCAGTGTGAGATGCCTGAGCTGTCCATCCCAGGACCCTTGTCTTCCCAGTGTGAGATGCCTGAGCTGTCCATCCCAGGACCCCTGTCTGTCCAGTGTGAGATGCCTGAGCTGTCCATCCCAGGACCCCTGTCTGTCCAGTGTGAGATGCCTGAGCTGTCCATCCCAGGGCCCCTGTCTGTCCAGTGTGAGAGATTTTCACATTTTCTATAGCAGGCAAATCCGCGCCTCATTAGCTTGTTGTTATGGATGTATCCAAATAAATGTCACTAGAAAACAAATGCAAATGCAGCTACTTTGCTGTTATTCTGGCTGCACTTTTTGACGTTAGTTAAAAAGTATGTTAGCCGTAGTTGGCTAGCTAGCAAGACAGGGATAAGAACGTTGCCAGCCAGTATGTCAATGGAACATTAAGAACTATGCCAGTATATCCTCCAAACACCGGCTTCTCAGTCATTATCACTTAATGAGAGCATTTTGCTGAGAGAATGGGGTGAGGCATACTATTTAGGCTCGGAATGACATGTGGCCCATTGTTTACCTTGTTACCTGGCAACAACAACAAGGTTGTTTCAAAGAATTGTCAGTCAAGGCGAGCTCATGAATATAAGCTCCCCGCCCACTCAGCCTGTTCTTTCTGGCTTCCTGATAGTCAGAGATGAGAGAAGAGTGCAAAATCTTCAATTCTGAGCATTTTATGTAGCGTACACACATTATGGGTGCTGTTTTGGTCATTCAAATAATATTTTTACTTGGGAAATAGGATGACTGTGCGACTTTAACTTTTACATTTTACATTTGGAGCAACTTTGACCTTCGACCTTTGGAGACACGTGTATAAACGTCAGAATTGGAAGTCAAATTGGTAAAACCGTCAGATCTTGTTCGTCAATGAAGTAGTGTGAGTCTACCCCCCCCCCCCCCCTCCCCCCAGCCCGCCCACACACGCATGCATGCACGTCACAAACACACACTACTCTGTTCTGTTCCTCTTGTACAATTTGCTCTATCTTCGGGCCTCTGAAAATGCCTGTTGTTGTGTAAAGGGACTTCTCTGAGAGAGAGACGGGACTACAATGGCCCTTTGGTTTGTGTTACACAACAGAGGCTGATGTTGGAGGCCAAATTAGATTATCTGGCTTTAGGGACACACTTATTATCATTAGGTTGCATCATTACCATTGGCCAGAGAGAAGCCCTGTGTGTTTGTGTGACCTTTATGTCTGTATGGGGCGCACAGAGCAGGGAATCCTACAGAGAAATGTGTGTGTGTGAGAGAGAGAGACCTCTGTGTCTGTATGAGAGACAGGCTTTGTAGTATCTCTAATCAGATTGCCATAATTCATCCACATCCTTCACTCGTTTTGTAAGAACTAATCTCTACAGTCTTATTTTGGATATTGTTCAGAAGGCACTCACACATCTGAGCAGTCTTTGCTGTAAGCGCCTGGTAACAGATATTGTAAAAAAGTGGTTGCCCTTATTTTTCCAGTAATTTACAGGCCGCTCATTAGCAAGTAAGTTACTGTATTTCATATTGCAGTAACAGCTACTGATTTAAATACTTTAATCTAAATACACTATCAAAGAAAGTAGTGTGTAAAGAAACACAGTACAATATCGTAGAATTAACTATATTATACAGTAAAAATGTTAACTACTGTAATCAGAATTAATGGATGAATAAATTAAATTAATTGAGGGGAAATTTGGTCTGTATTTCACAGTATTTTACTGTAATTAAAGGGAATTAGTGCAAGTAGGTTGGCTGCTAGATAATGTGTTTTCCCATTACCGCTTGTACATCTAGCTGGCTTTAACAAAGGCTTCCCAACTGACAGTGACTAAACAGACCAAAGGAGCTCAACAGTTAAAGCTGGAGTCTTCATGGTGAAATTACAACAACAAAGAAGTTACTGCCAACAACCTAAACATTGTTTTCTGTGTGACAGAACTGCAGCATATGCAGTGGTGTTGGACTCATTAAACGTGTGACAGAACTGCAGCATATGCAGTGGTGTTGGACTCATTAAACGTGTGACAGAACTGCAGCATATGTAGTGGTGTTGGACTCATTAAACGTGTGACAGAACTGCAGCACATGCAGTGGTGTTGGACTCATTAAACGTGTGACAGAACTGCAGCACATGCAGTGGTGTTGGACTCATTAAACGTGTGACAGAACTGCAGCATATGTAGTGGTGTTGGACTCATTAAACGTGTGACAGAACTGCAGCACATGTAGTGGTGTTGGACTCATTAAACGTGTGACAGAACTGCAGCACATGTAGTGGTGTTGGACTCATTAAACGTGTGACAGAACTGCAGCACATGTAGTGGTGTTGGACTCATTAAACGTGTGACAGAACTGCAGCACATGCAGTGGTGTTGGACTCATTAAACGTGTGACAGAACTGCAGCACATGTAGTGGTGTTGGACTGTTTGTTAGTATAGGAGTATAAAGGTAAAACAAATGGCCTAATTGAAAATGTAATGTTGTTTAAAGTATCTCCCTTTCTTAAACAAGCCATACAAAGCTGATTACAATTTCATTTTTATCCTCCAGAATAGATAGAACAAATATTGCAACAGACGTTATGTTTAAACTCAAATATATATATGATTGAGAAAAAAACATTCTTTATGGAAACAATGTTTAAAAATTATATTATATTTAATAATGATAGCAGCTACCGAAAATGTATGGGAATGTCTGCTCAATCCAAACTTACAACCATCTGATCACAGCATTACCACAAAAAGGGAGGAGGAAGGGAACTGGTTTGCCTCCCATATATTAAAGATACAAATTGGCTGAAAGGAATTGGTATAAATAGAAAAATATACCAGTTTCATTTGAGGACAACATGTTCACAGCTGCTCCATACAGGTTGCAAAATAGTTGTGAAGAGATTTTCGATGAACCGATTCCATGGCACATGGTTTATGAACTGATACAAAAAACAAGACTTGATTCAACACTTTTAAATTGTTATACAAAATCCTTGCCATCAACAGAATGCTATATACAGCGGGTGAAACAAGTATTGAACACGTCACCATTTTTCTCAGTAAATATATTTATATATTTAAGGTGCTATTATTGACATGAACGTTTCACCAGATGTTGGTAACAACCCAAGTAATCCATACGTACAAAGAAACCGAAACAAATAAGTTCAGAAATGAAGTTATGTGTAATAATGTGAAATGACACAGGGAAAAAGTATTCCTTCCCAGAAGAGTGGAGGCTGTTATAGCAGGAAAGGGGGGGACCAACTCCATGTTAATGCCCATGATATTGGAATGAGATGTCCGACGATCACATACTTGTCCACATACTTGTGGTCATGTTGTGTACTTCACCAGGGAGCATGACTTAGCACTTAGAAGATCATTAGCTTCATCCCCAAAAAAATTGCTATGGATTGTTTCAAATTGCAAGTGTGTTTTGGAAGCCCGGTAATTTGGGTCGGGCGCATGGCAACAGGTCCTGATTGAGTTGCAGCTGTCAGTGAAAAGCGTCTCAAATGTGTTTAGAGTATTATGGAAAATGTTGTTTTTTAACATCCATTGTGAATGATAGCTCCTCAGTATTTGAAAAATCTTTCCAACACTCGCAGCCTTGATAATCACCAAGCCTCAGTGTGAAAGAGCAAAATATCGTGATCTGATGATCAAATCAAATCTAATTTAATTTGTCACATGCGCCAAATATAACAGGTATATAACCTAACTGTGAAATGCTTACTTACAAGCCCTTAACCAACAATGCAGTTCAAGAAATAGAGTTAAGAAAATATTTACTAAATAAACTAAAGTAATAAATAGTAATGAAAATAACGAGGCTATATACAGGGGGTACTGGTTAGTCGCTGTAATTTGTACATGCGGTAAAGTGACTATGCATAGATTATAAACAGCCAGTAGCAGCAGTGTAAAAATGTAAATAGGGGGTGTCAATGTAAATAGTCCGGGTGGCCATTTGATTAATTGTTCAGCAGTCTTATGGCTTGGGGGTAGAAGCTTTTAATGAGCGAAAAGTGCAAATCAATCCCAGAACAACAGCAAAGGACCTTGTGAAGATTCTGGAGGAAACAGGTACAAATGTATCTATATCCACAGTAAAACCAGTCCTATATCGTCATAACCTGAAAGGCCGCTCAGCAAGTAAGAAGCCACAGCTCCAAAACCGCCATAAAAAAGCCAGACTATGGTTTGCAACTGCACATGGGGCCAAAGATTGTACTTTTTGGAGAAATGTCCTCTGGTCTGATGAAACAAAAATAGAACTGTTTGGCCATAATGACCATCGTTATGTTTAGAGGAAAAAGGGGGAGGCTTGCAAGCCGAAGAACACCATCCCAACCGTGAAGCACGGTGGTGGCAGCATCATGTTGTGGAGGTGCTTTGCTGCAGGAGGGACTGGTGCACTTCACAAAATAGATGACATCATGAGAAAGGAAAATTATGTGGACATATTGAAGCAACATCTCAAGACATCAGTCAGGAAGTTCAAGCTTGGTCACAAACGGGTCTTCCAAATGGACAATGACCCCAAGCATACTGTGGCAAAATGGCAACAAGGACAGCAAAGTCAAGGTATTACAGTGGCCATCAGAAAGCCCTGACCTCAATCCTATAGAACATTTGTGGGCAGAACTGAAAAAGCGTGAGCGAGGCCTACAAACCTGACTCAGTTACACCAGTTCTGTCAGGAAGAATGGGCCACAATTCACCCAACTTATTGTGGGAAGTTAAAGGCATTGCTACCAAATAGTAATTGAGTGTATGTAAACTTCTGTCTCACTGGGAATGTGATGAAAGAAATAAAAAATATTCAGTCTGCCTGCCTGTCTGTCTGTCTGCCTGCCTGCCTGCCTGCCTGTCTGTCTGTCTGTCTGTCTGTCTGTCTGTCTGTCTGTCTGTCTGTCTGTCTGTCTGTCTGTCCGATTCTCTATGTGCCTGCCTGCCTGCCTGTCTGCCTGCCTGTCTGTCTGTCTGTCTGTCTGTCTGTCTGTCTGTCTGTCTGTCTGTCTGTCTGTCTGTCTGTCTGTCTGTCTGTCTGTCTGTCTGTCATTAATATATTTTCCCTGTCTCCTCGTCTTCAATGAAAGAAATGTAATCATTGTATTAGGTCCATGGAAACACGCACACAGGCACACGCGCACACGCAAACACACACACAAAAACACACACACACACACAAACACACACAGGTGCCTAGCTGGAAAACAATCACTTCTTTCAGCTCACTGATATGACATCAGATTGCTCTGTAGGAATGCAACCTCAGTGTATGGTGATGTGTCGCTCTCTCTCTCTCTCTCTCTCTCTCTCTCTCTCTCTCTCCCCCCCCCCCCTCTCTCTCTCTCTCTCTCTCTCCCCCTCTCTCTCTCCCTCTCTCCCTCTCTCTCTCACCCTCTCTCTGCCTCTCTCTCTCTCTCTCTCCCCCCACCCCTCTCTCTCTATGTGTTCCTTTTAACTTTCTTTATCAACTTCTTCATTTTATTTCTGTCTCTTAAATATCACATCCTATCACTGTAGCTATCACATCCTATCAATATAGATATCACATGTTATCAATATAGATATCACATCCTATCACTGTAACTATCACATCCTATCACTGTAGCTTTCACATCCTATCAATATAGATATCACATCTTATCAATATAGATATCACATCCTATCACTGTAACTATCACATCCTATCACTGTAGCTTTCACATCCTATCACTGTAGCTCTTACTATCACTATAGATATCACATCCTATCACTATAGCTCTTACTATCACTATAGATATCACAACCTATTACTATAGCTGTTACTATCATCATATATATCACATCTTATCACTATAACTCTTACTATCACTATAGATATCACAACCTATTACTATAGCTGTTACTATCATCATATATATCACATCCTATCACTATAGCTCTTACTATCACTATAGATATCACAACCTATTACTATAGCTGTTACTATCATCATATATATCACATCTTATCACTATAGCTCTTACTATCACTATAGATATCACAACCTATCACTATAGATATGTGTGGCAGAGATAGAGGACAACAATATATGGCATGATAAAGACTCTCTGCCCTAGTGGGCTTCCTTCGGGTTAGTACTCACCGCATACAGCTGTAGCTGGTGCCCCTCCTGGCTGCAATAGGGACACAACCCCAGCCATCTCCGGCGACGTTGCTCTGCCACGGAGAGATGAGTGACCCCTATCGCCATTGGTTCAGGCTCTGCCTCAGGATGGCCAAAGGAGGAAGGCGAGGGACGAGTGGACCGCCGACACTCTCGAAGAAGGTCCTAGGCGGACTGCTGGGTAGGATGGGGGACTGGCTCGCTGGGACGACTCGTGGTACAAGGCCCTCTGCTATTTGAAAGTGAATCCTCTCGGATAGTGCCAAGGTGGTGGAGGACGCGGAGGATCCATAGTCACACGCAGTTGCACCAAGTGATCGTGGTGTTAGTGGAGTAGTTGTCCCTGTTCGCCGACTGTCTGGTATATATAAAAAAAAAAATAGATTTGAGATTCTTCAAATAGCCACCCTTTGCATTGATGACAGCTTTGCACACTCTGTTGTTCTAAAACTTTTTAATATAATGTATATATCTCTCTCTTCTGCTGCTTCTCTTCCAAGAGAGAGATAAAGAGAGAGAACGAGACAGAGAGAGATATATGGCGTGAAACAGGAGAGAGACAGAGAGAGAGAACACAATTAGACCCAAACAAATCATGAAAAAAAATAGAATTACTTGACACATTGGAAAGAACTAACCAAAAAACAGAGCAAACTAGAATGCTATTTGGCCCTAAGCAGAGAGTACACAGTGGCAGAATACCTGACCACTGTGACTGACCCAAACTTAAGGAAAGCTTTGACTATGTACAGACTTAGTGAACATAGCCTTGCTATTGAGAAAGGCCGCCGTAGGCAGATCTTGCTCTCAAGAGAAGACAGGCTATGTGCACACTGCCCACAAAATGAGGTGGAAACTGAGCTGCACTTCCTAACCTCCTGCCAAATGTATGACCATATTAGAGACACATATTTCTCTCAGATTACACAGATCCACAACGAATTAAAAAACAAACCCAATTTTGATAAACTCCCATATCTACTGGGTGAAATACCACAGTGTGCATCAAAGCAGCAAGATTTGTGACGTGTTGCCACAAGAAAAGGGCAACCAGTGAAGATCAAACACCCTTGTAAATACAACCCATATTTATGTTTATTTATTTTCCCATTTGTTTTAACTATTTGTTTGAACTATTTGCAAATTGTTACAACACTGTATATATACATAATATGACATTTGAAATGTCTTTATTCTTTTGGAACTTCTGAGTGTAATGTTTACTGTTAATTTGTATTGTTTACTATCTACTTCCTTTGCTTATTTATTTTTTATTTTTTTCACCTTTATTTAGCCAGTTGAGAACAAGTTCTCATTTACAACTGAATTGGGAAACATTGAATTGAATTGAATTGAAATTGAGAGAGACAGAGGGAGATATATGGTGTAAAACAAGAGAGAGACAGAGAGAGAGAGAGAGAGAGAGAGAGAAACAGAGAGAGATGTTGTTATTTGTTCTTTGATGTAATTATATTAAAAAAAATATATATATATATGTGTGTATGTATGTATGTATATATGTGTATATATATGTATGTACGTGTGTATATGTATGTATATATATATATAAAAAATAAAAAAAAAATATATATAAATATATAGAAAAAAAAAAAGAAAAAAAAAGAGAAAGAGACAGAGAGAGAGAGACAGAGAGAGAGAGACAGAGAGAGAGAGAGAGAGAGAGAGACAGAGAGAGAGAGAGAGAGAGAGAGAGAGAGAGAGAGATTAACCAAATTACAAAAGCAAAAAGCAGTGCTATTTGGCCCTAAATGGACAGTACATCATGGCAAACTATCTGACCATGGTGACTGATCAAAACCTCAGGAAAACCTTGACAAAGTACAGGCTCAGCGAGCACAGCCTTGCTATTGAGAAGGGTAGACACAGGAAAACCTGGCTCCCTGTAGAAGAAAGGCTCTGCAATCATTGCACCACAGCAGAGCCAGAGACAGAGCTGCACTTCCTCACAAAATGTGAAAAATGTAAAACTATCAGAGAGAGTCACTTCCCCAAATTTGAACAAGCAGTCCGGGGCTTTGAGGACCTCTCTGAAATAGAAAGGCTGCCAATCCTTTTGGAGGAAGACATGGACATATTTTTTTCCTACGTTGTTATTTTGTTCTTTGATGAAATTATTTTTTTAAAAATAAAGTGAATTGAATTGAATTGAGAGAGAGAGACAGAGAGAGAGAGATACGGTGTGAAGCAAGAGAGAGACAGAGAGAGAGAGAGAGAGAAACAGAGAGAGATATGGGTTGAAACAAGATTGAGACAGAGAGAGAGAGAGATAGACAGAGAGAGAGAGATATTGTGTGAAACAAGATAGAGACAGAGAGAGAGAGCGACAGAGAGAAAGGTGTGGTATAATAACAGGAAGAGGTGTCTGTTAGTAAGGTGATATACTCTGTGTAGACCAACACTGGAATAAGGACTACATCCACAGCCACTGTAACAACCATGAATATCATTTTATTACCTGCAATTTGTCAGATATACTGTATGAGTCCCCTTCCTCCACTTACATATTCTCTTGCTGACAGCATCCGCTGTCGCACACACACACACGCACGCACGCACACGCACGCACACAAACACAAACACAGATGAAAGCTTGGATGTGTGCACACACACACACACACACACACAATTGCCCTACCATAGCCTGTGGCTGTCAGCATGTATAGCAGATGATCAGAATAAAAGTTATATTTGACCCCATGAACCCACAGTACTCCAGACTATTCAGGCCTGATGTGAGGTTCTGTGACTACATGTTGTGTGTCACATGTTGTGGTGCTTTGGAATAGAAGAGCGGCAAGTAGCCTGGTGGGTAAGAGTGTTGGGCCAGTAATCTAAAGGTTGTTGGTTCTAATCCTCGAGCTGACTAAGTGTAATCACTGTTGATGTGCCATTGAGCAAGGCCCTTAACCCTGTTTGCTCTTGTATGTATTGAAAATAGTATGTCCTCATTTATGCTGAGCCAGACGGAAGGTCAAATAGTATGTAGAGACTGTGTTAAAAACACAGATTTATCATTTCATTTTTTCGGCCTTCAGATGCTATTAAAACACGTCTTATACTTGCTTCCAGTACATTAACAAATAAACTATAAACAAACAAGGTAGATTTGATTATGATAGAGTATGTATTTTTCATGAACGTGTAGGTGTGGCCATGGACATATGGTAGAGTGTGAGCAACAGGGAATCTTTGCAACACTAGTTAAATTAAACTTTAAAATACACCAAACAATGTGTTGTCTCGCTCAAGAAAACTCTACACATTGTACAACACGAAAATCACAGGAGTACTAGGCATTTCTGTGTGTATGTGTGTGTATGTGTTTGCGTGTGTGTTTGTGTGTGTGTTTGTGTGTGTGCATGGCTCTGTGTGTTTGTGTGTGTGCGTGTGTGTGTGTCTGTGTGTGTGTGTGTTTGTGAGTGTGTGTTTGTGTGTGTGTCTGTGTTTGTGAGTGTTTGTGTGTGTGTTTGTGAGTGTGTGTTTGTGTGTGTGTGTGTGTGTGTGTGTGTGTGTCTGTGTGTGTGTTTGTCTGTGTGTGTTTGAGTGTGTTCTAGAGACACACATGCAGTCTGCTTGTCGGACTCGCACATACAGTAGACTAAATGAGTCTCTTGAGAGACATAGCTAATGATATGACAGAGGAGCACCATGCAAATAGCTAGGATCTAACACACTGTGAATTCAGTCCATATATTTACTTGCTGATTCTACTTAATAATTCTACATATTATGATGTTGGTTGGAGGCAGGGGTACGCAGACAACACAATATAGCTACGCATGAATGGTGTGTGTGTGTAGGTGTGTGTGCGTGTGTGTGGGCATTCGTGTGTGAGTGCCAAACAGACAGTGATTCATGTGTTCGCATGATCTTAACCAACCCTTACATTAATTTCTGCCATTCCCTATAAATGCATACTTTGTGCTGGCTTTGCAGCTCCATGAAGGTCATTCACAAACTCTCTTTAATGTGGGAATGGAGAGTAGCTAAAACAGTGGGGAGCTTTGTTTTTTACATTAATCATAGACCCAATACAGTAGACTAGATACTACATCATTTATCATAGACAGAATACAGAAGGGTAGATACTACATCATTTATCATAGACCCAATACAGAAGGGTAGATACTACATCTCATGGAGTAGCTGATGAACATGAAACATGTGTTTCAGGGAAGAGAGCTGGACATTTACATTTATTTAATACATACTATTTATTGGGAAGCAAACATTCAATTCAAGAGACTAATCAAAGTGTTTATTTGTTTTTGATCAGTGACTTTCATAGGCATATTAAAGAGGGAGAAATGGGTTGAGATAACTAAAGAGATAAAGTAAAGGAAAAAGGATGGGATCATGGCGGTTATATTAAAAGGGTAGCAGCTAGCCTAGCGGTTAGCGGTTAGCCTAGTGGTTAGCGGTTAGCCTAGCGGTTATCGGTTAGCCTAGCGGTTAGAGCGTAGGGCCAGTAAGTGAAAGGTTGCTGGTTCGAATACCTGAGCCGACAAGGTGGGAAAAAAAACTGTTGATGTGTCCTTGAGCAAGGCACTTAACCCTAATTTGCTCCAGGAGCTGACCCTGTAGGTAGGCTGTCATTGTAAATAAGAATTTGTTCTTAACTGACTTGCCTAGTTAAATAAACTGACAAACAAGCAGACCATCTGGGTGAGTGTTTCAGACAGTGGGGTTACCCAGAGGCATGATGCAGGGGAATGTTATAAGAATATGACCCAGGATGACAGCCTTACACCCTCCTGACCAACACGTTCAATGCATACTTCAGTACTCCCCACTTGGTAAACAGTTCAACCACATCATTAAAAAATACTGGTACATCCTGAGCACTGATCCACAACTGGAAAAGATGTTTAAAGAACCCCAGCGGGTAGTCTTCAGATGCGCCTCCAATATCAGTCAAATGGTGGTGAAGATCTTCCACCAGTGACACGCAGTACCTTTCTAGACAATGTGCCGGACGGTAACTATAGATGTGGTGGATTTACCCAGTGTAATTTCACAAACAAAGGCGCAATCACCCTATCACGTGCAAGGCCATCTAGATTAAGGGCATCATTACATGTTCCACAAAAAATGTGATATACCTGATTAAGTGTTTTTCTGGTCTATGCTATGTGGGAAAAACGAGCTCTGAAAACAAGGATAGCAGAACACAGGAGTAATATCAGGACCTTTGACCAGAGAAACCCTGTGGCTGCGCATTTCATGGAGGCTCGTCACAACATTATTTCTTTGAGATATTTTATATATCTCTTTGTGATTAAATTATTAGGTACCCACCATGTGTCATGTTCGCAATGGTCATGCGAGGTGAAATGTGTATATTTTGGGATGTGAGCACTCAGTTTGTTTGACCTGACAAAGATCCGTGTCGGATAGAATCGTTGTCAATCAAGCGGGGAATTTTGAGGTTTAACAGGGAGCGGGCCTTCTTGTTCTATACTTGTATTCTGTATTAGCCCAGCACCTATGTTTTTAAGGATGTGTGTATGACCACAAACTTTTCTATTAATATTAAATCTCAGCTATTAAGATTATATCTCAACTGTTAAGATAATATCTCAGCTATTAAGATAATATCTCAGCTATTAAGATGATATCTCAGCTATTAAGATTATTTCTCAGCTATTAATATTATATATCAGCTATTAAGATTATATCTCAGCTATTAAGATTATATCTCAGCTATTAAGATTATATCTCAGCTATTAAGATGATATCTCAGCTATTAAGATTAAATCTCAGCTATTAAGATTATATCCCGAGTGGTGCAGTGGTCTAAGACACTGCATCACAGTGCAAGAGGCGTCACTACAGACAACTTGGTTAAAATCCAGACTGTATCACAACCGGCCATGATTGGGAGTCCCATAGGGCGGAGCACAATTGGCCCAGCGTCGTCTGAGTTTGGCCGGTGTAGGCCGTCATTGTAAATAAGAATATGTTCTTAACTGACTTGCCTAGTTAAATAAAGTATCTCAGCTACTTTATTACCATTTCAGTTTTTCCTGTCTACTCTTTATGAATTCCATTATATTTCTTTGTGCTCTGAGATGTAAAACAATAGTACACAAGCATAAAGAAAAAGCAGTAATAAAACTCGGACTTACACCAAACATTACAAAGACTCAGGTGATGAAGATCCACCCCAAGACCGGAAACCCTATCCTCATGCATGGCACTCGCCTAGAGGAAGTGGAGGCTTTCACCTGCCTAGGTAGCGTCATGGACACCAACGGAGGGACCGATGTGGACATAAAGAGCAGGATCAACAAGGCCCGGGTAGTGTTCAACATGCTCAGGAAGATCTGGAGCTCCAAATGCATCTCTACAAATACCAAAATACGTGAAACAGGTGTTGCTGTACGGATCAGAAACATGGAGATCAACCAAAAACACAATAAGCCGATTACAAACATTCACAAATAGCTGCATCAGAAGCATCCTGAACATCTGGTGGGGAGACAAGGTCAGAAATGTGAAGCTGTGGGCGAGAACTGGACAGGATCCTATCGAACAGCAGATCCAGAGAAGAAAGTGGAGCTGGGAAGGACACACCCTCCGGAAACAACACTACCCAACAAGCCCTGAAATGGAAAGAGGAAAAGAGGCCGCCCCAGGAACAGTTGGAGAAGGGACGTCCAGGCAGAGATGTCTGGGAGCGGACACAACTGGGGAGACCTCGAAAAACTTGCCCCCAACCGCGTGAGATGGAGGACATTCGTCAATGGCCTATGCTCCTTAGAGGAGCCAAGGGCTTAAGTCAAAGTAAGTCATAAAGAAAAAGGTATATTTTATGATAGTGAGAGCTTACGTTAGCCCATTGGAATGCCAAATGTCAGGTTGAGGTGCATCTCCAATTGACCCTGTCAACTCCACTCTCTTTCTCTCCCTCTATCGCTCTCTCTCTCCCTCTCTCTTCCTCCCTCTCTCATTCTGTGTCTCATTCGAGGCCTGGTGTCTATGGAGAGAAGGAGAGAGCGAGTGAAGTTAAAGGTGAATTCATTTAACTTTTGACAGAAGGCATGTTTTTGTCCACCGAAGAGTGATGTGACATTAAGGCATACATGCCTGTCTATCTGTCAGTCTGTCCGAGCCATCTGTCTAACTGTCCACAGGAACAGGCAAAGGATGACCCACTCCAGTCTCTCTGTGCATCTGTAACCTGTGAAAGCAGTTATGGAAAAGAAGGGACACGAAATTGAGGGTGAGAGAGGGAGAGAGAGAGAGAGACTGCATGCAGAATTCTGCAAATATATCCTCTGTGTACAATGTAAAACACCAAATAACGCAAGCAGAGCAGAATTAGGCCAATACCTGTTAACTAAACCTTCCATAACAAAGCCATCACCTACAGAGAGATTAACCTGGAGAAGAGTCCCCTAAGCAAGCTGGTCCTGGGGCTTTGTTCACAAACACAAACAGACCCCACAGAGCCCCAGGACAACAACACAATTAGACCCAACCTAATCAGGAGAAAACAAAAAGATAATTACTTGACAAATTGAAAATATTTAACAAAAAAACAGAGCAAACTAGAATGCTATTTGGCCCTAAACAGAGAGTACAATTTGAAAGAATACCTGACCACTGCGACTGACCCAAACTTAAGGAAAATATATGACTATGTACAGACTCAGTGAGCACAGCCTTGCTATTGAGAAAACCCGCCGAAGGCAGACCTGGCTCTCAAGAGAAGACAGGCTATGTGCACACTGCCCACAAAATGAGGTGGAAACTGAGCTGCACTTCCTAACCTCCTGCCAAATGTATGACCATATTAGAGACACTTATTTCCCTCAGATTACACAGACCCACAAAGAATTCGAAAACAAATCAAATTTTGATAAACTCCCATCTATGAAATACCACAGTGTGCCGTCACAGCAGCAAGATGTGTGACCTGTTGCCACAAGAAAAGGGCAACCAGTGAAGAACAAACACCATTGTAAATACAACCCATATTTATGTTTATTTATTTTCCATTTTGTACTTTAACTATATGCACACAGTACTTCTGTCCAGACACACCATCTGCGTCATTTCCGTTTTGAGCGTTTCGTTTGTCTCTGAGCTGCTGTTTGTTACCTCTTGGCTACCTGCCAAGTTTTACGTTTTTATAACTGTTTAAATCTATTTTGATTTAACACATTTTTCCAACGTCTTAATTATTATTTTTTTTTCTACGTTTTTGTATTATAATTTATTTAATTTTTTCATTCAACATTTTTATCCCGGACGCTTTATCTGGACATGGTTCTACAGGACTTCCACCAGCCGAAGCTAAGTAGTAACATTATTAACACTATGTCATCTGACGTTAACTGCAGTCACTGTATTCATCACATACAGGAAAACTATTGCCTTATGGTGAGGATAGCCTCGCTGCAAGCCCAGCTTCAGACGCAATCGTTAGGCAAGGGCAATATAAGTGTAGGAAAGGATGAAATTGCGTCTGTGTCACCAGTAAGTACAGTTACTAGTAAAAATCCCCTCGCACAGTCCCCGCAGCCGGACATTTTTCTCAGGGCTTCTGGAAAGAAATGCAGTCGGCATGTTCAACCGGTGTCGCTCATTCAGCCGACAGAAACTTTCAACCCGTTCTCCCCATTAAGCAACGAGTCGGAGCCAGAGACTTCTCAGGTCTCTCCTCCACCCGTTACGGGGTCTGAACCACCGAAGCCTCCTACCATTAGCTCTGACAAATTGAAAACCCTAGTCATTGGCGACTCCATTACCCGCAATATTAGATTTAAGAATCATCCAGCGATTATACATTGTTTACCAGGGGGCAGGGCTACCGACGTAAAGGCTAATCTAAAGATGGTGCTGGCTAAAAATAAATGTGGCGAGTGTAGAGAATATAGAGATATTGTTATCCACGTCGGCACCAACGATGTTAGGATGAAACAGTCAGAGGTCACCAAGCACAACATAGCTTCTGTGTGTAAATTAGCTAGAAAGATGTGTCGGCATCGAGTAATTGTCTCTGGCCCCCTCCCAGTTAGGGGGAGTGATGAGCTCTACAGCAGAGTCTCACAACTCAATCGCTGGTTGAAAACTGTTTTTTGCCCCTCCCAAAGGATAGAATTTGTAGACAATTGGCCCTCTTTCTGGGACTCACCCACGAACAGGACCAAGCCTGGCCTGCTGAGGAGTGACGGACTCCATCCTAGCTGGAGGGGTGCTCTCATTTTATCTATGAACATAGACGAGGCTCTAACTCCTCTAGCTCCACTATGAGATAGGGTGCAGGCCAGGGAGCAGGCTGTTAGCCAGCCTGCCAGTTTAGTGGAGTCTGCCACTAGCATAGTCAGTGTAGTCAGCTCAGTTAGCCCCATTGAGACCGTGTCTGTGCCTCGATCTAGGTTGCGCAAACCTAAACATGGCGGTGTTCGCCTTAGTAATCTCACTGGAATAAAGACCTCCTCCATTCCTGTCATTATTGAAAGAGGTTGTGATATCTCACTTCTTAAAATAGGGTTACTTAATGTTAGATCCCTCACTTCCAAGGCAGTTATAGTCAATGAACTAATCACTGACCATAATCTTGATGTGATTGGCCTGACTGAAACATGGCTTAAGCCTGATGAATTTACTGTGTTAAACGAGGCCTCTCCTCCTGGTTACACTAGTGACCATGTCCCCCGCGCATCCCGCAAAGGCGGAGGTGTTGCTAACATTTACGATAGCAAATTTCAATTTACCCCCCAAAAAAGGACAGCGTTTTCATCTTTTGAGCTTCTAGTCATGGAATCTAAGCAGCCCACTCAATCACTTTTTATAGCTACTGTTTACAGGCCTCCTGGGCCTTATACAGAGTTCCTTACTGAGTTCTCTGAATTCCTATCAGACCTTGTAGTCATGGCAGATAATATTCTAATTTTTGGTGACTTTAACATTCACATGGAAAAGTCCACAGATCCACTACAAAAGGCTTTCGGCGCCATCATCGACTCAGTGGGTTTTGACCAACATGTCTCCGGACCTACTCATTGCCACAATCATACACTGGATCTAGTTCTGTCCCGTGGAATAAATATTGTGGATCTAAATGTTTTTCCTCATAATCCTGGACTATCGGACCACCATTTTATTTCGTTTGCAATCGCAACAAATAATCTGCTTAGACCCCAACCAAGGATCATCAAAAGCCGTGCTATAAATTCTCGGACAACCCAAAGATTCCTAGACGCCCTTCCGGACTCCTTCCACCTATCCAAGGACGTCGCAGTACAAAAATCAGTTAACAATCAAACTGAGGATCTAAATTTAACCTTGCGTAATACTTTAGATGTAGTCGCACCCCTAAAAACAAAAAACATTTGCCAAAAGAAACTAGCTCCCTGGTACACAGAAAATACCCGAGCTCTGAAGCAAGCTTGCAGAAAGCTGGAACGGAAATGGCGCTCCACCAAACTGGAAGTCTTCCTACTAGCTTGGAAAGAAAGTACAGTGCAATATCGAAAAGTCCTCACTGCTGCTCGATCATCCTATTTTTCCAACCTAATTGAGGAGAATAAGAATAATCCTAAATTTCTATTTGATACTGTTGCAAAGCTAACTAAAAAGCAGCATTCCCCAAGAGAGGATGCCTTTCACTTCAGCAGCGATGAATTCATGAACTTCTTCAACGAAAAGATCTTTATCATTAGAAAGCAAATTACAGACTCCTTTTTGAGTCTGCATATTTCCCCAAAGCTCAGCTGTCCTGAGTCGGCACAGAACTGCCAGGACCTGGGATCAATGGAGACACTCAAGTGTTTTAATCCTATATCTCTTGACACATTCATGAAAATTGTCATGGCCTCTAAACCTTCAACCTGCATACTGGACCCTATTCCAACTAAACTACTGAAAGAGCTACTTCCTGTGCTCGGCCCTCCTATGCTGAACATAATAAATGGCTCCCTCTCCACCGGATGTGTACCAAACTCTCTAAAAGTGGCAGTAATAAAGCCGCTCTTGAAAAAGCCAAGCCTTGACCCAGAAAATGTAAAAAACTATCGGCCTATATCGAATCTCCCATTTCTCTCAAAAATCTTAGAAAAAGCTGTTGCGCAGCAACTCACTGCCTTCCTGAAGACAAATAATGTATACGAAACACTTCAGTCTGGTTTTAGACCCTATCATAGCACTGAGACTGCACTTGTGAAAGTGGTAAACGACCTTTTAATGGCGTCAGACCAGGGCTCTGCATCTGTCCTCGTGCTCTTAGACCTTAGTGCTGCTTTTGACACCATCGATCATCATATTCTTTTGGAGAGATTGGAAACCTTAATTGGTCTACACGGACAAGTTCTTGCCTGGTTTAGATCTTATTTGTCGGAGAGATATCAGTTTGTCTCCGTGGATGGTTTGTCCTCTGACAAATCAATTGTAAGTTTCGGTGTTCCTCAAGGTTCCGTTTTGGGGCCACTTTTGTTTTCACTATATATTTTACCCCTTGGTGATGTCATTCGGAAACATAATGTTAACTTCCATTGCTATGCGGACGACACACAGCTGTACATTTCGATGAAACATGGTGATGCACCAAAATTGCCTGCCCTGGAAGCCTGTGTTTCAGACATAAGGAAGTGGATGGCGGCAAATTTTTTACTTTTAAATTCTGACAAAACAGAGATGCTAGTTCTAGGTCCCAAGAAACAAAGAGATCTGCTTTTGGATCTGACAATTAATCTTGATGGTTGTACAGTCGTCTCCCAAAAAAGTGTGAAGGACCTTGGCATTACTCTGGACCCTGATCTCTCTTTTAATGAACATATCAAGAATATTTCAAGGATAGCTTTTTTCCATCTTCGTAACATTGCAAAAATCAGACATTTTTTGTCCAAAAATGATGCGGAAAAGCTAATCCATGCTTTTGTCACTTCTAGATTAGATTACTGCAATGCTCTACTCTCCGGCTACCCGGATAAAGCACTAAATAAACTTCAATTAGTGCTAAACACGGCTGCTAGAATCCTGACTAGAACCAAAAGATTTGATCATATTACTCCTGTGCTAGCCTCTCTACACTGGCTTCCTGTTAAGGCTAGGGCTGATTTCAAGGTTTTACTGCTAACCTACAAAGCATTACATGGGCTTGCTCCTACTTATCTCTCAGATTTGGTCCTGCCGTACATACCTACACGTACGCTCCGGTCACAAGACGCAGGCCTCCTTATTGTCCCTAGAATCTCTAAGCAAACAGGTGGAGGAAGGGCTTTCTCCTATAGAGCTCCATTTTTATGGAATGGTCTGCCTATCCATGTGAGAGACGCAGACTCTGTCTCAATCTTTAAGTCTTTACTGAAGACTCACCTCTTCAGTATGTCCTATGATTGAGTGTAGTCTGGCCCAGGGGTGCAAGGGTGAACAGCAAGGCTCTGGAGCGACGAACCACCCTTGCTGTCTCTGCCTGGCCGGTTCCCGTCTCTCCATTGGGATTCTCTGCCTCTGACCCTATTACGGGGGCTGAGTCACTGGCTTACTGGTGCTTTCCATGCCATTCCTAGGAGGGGTGCGTCACTTCCTGTCCGGTTTGTCGCCCCCTCTGGCTTGTGCAGTGGAGGGGATCTTTTCGTGGACTATACTCAGCCTTGTCTCAGGGTAGTAAGTTGGTGGTTGTTGATATCCCCCTATTGGTGTAGGGGCTGTGCTTGGCAGAGTGGGTGAGGTTATATCCTGCCTGGTTTGGCCCTGTCCGGGGGTATTGTCTGGGTATTGTCGGAGGGGGCCACAGTGTCTCCTGACCCCCCTGTCTCAGCCTCCAGTACCTATGCTGCAATAGTCTATGTGCCAGGGGGCTAGGGTCAGTTTGTTAAATCTGATGTTATTATCCAGTGTCTTGTGTGAATTTAAGTATGCTCCCTCTAATTCGCTCTCTCTCCCACTCTACCCCCTCTCCCGGAGGACCTGAGCCTACCCGGAGGACCATGCTTCAGGACCACCTGTCCTGATGACTCCTAGCTGTCCCCAGTCCACCTGGTTGTGCTGCTGCACCGGTTTCAACTCCTCTGCCTGCGGTTATGGAACCCTGACCTGTTCATTGGACGTGCCACCCTGTCCCAGACCTGCTGTTTTCACCTCACTCTCGCTCTATTGCACTGAAAAACCAAGTGACATTCACTGCTGATGTATTTACCTGTTGCAACCTCCACAACTACTTTTATTATTATTTGACCCTGCTGGTCATCTATGAACATTTGAACATCTTGGAGAAAGAACTGGCCTTAATGGCCATGAATTGTTATAATCTCCACCCGGCACAGCCAGAAGAGGACTGGCCACCCCTCAGAGCCTGGTTCCTCTCTAGGTTTCTTCCTAGGTTTTGCCTTTCTAGGGAGTTTTTCCTAGCCACCGTGCTTCTACATCTGCATTGCTTGCTGTTTGGGGTTTTAGGCTGGGTTTCTGTATAGCACTTTGTGACATCGGCTGATGTAAAAAGCGCTTTATAAATAAATTTTGATTGATTGATTGATTGATGCACATCATTATAACACTGTATATAGACATAATGTGACATTTGAAATGTCTCTATATAACACGTTTGAGCGCCGACAAGATGGCAGCACTGCTACTAGCTATTAGGAAACATAGGATAGGTACTCAGGCGGTCTTTTGGTCCGACTTAGGAAGCATGCACACCAACCACCGCTCCCGAGTATATTACCCGCTAAAGTCCAATCTCTGGTAAATAAGGTTGACGAGCTAAAGACGAGGGTTGCTTTCCAGAGAGACACCAGGGATTGTAATATCCTCTGCTTCACGGAAACATGGCTATCTCGTGATATATTGTCTGAGTCAATACAGCCAGATGGATTCTCAGTGCATCACACTGAGGAAAAAACATCTATCCGGGAAGCAGAAGGGTGGAGGTATTTGTTTTATGATTAACGACTCATGGTGTAACTTTGATAACATACAGGAACTCAAGTCCTTCTGTTCACCCGATCTAGAATACCTCACAAGCAAATGCCGACCGTACTATCTCCCGAGGGAATTTTCGTCAATAATAGCCACAGCAGTCTATATCCCCCCTCAAGCCGATACCATGACGGCCCTCAAAGAACTTCACTGGACTTTATGCAAATTGGGAACCACATCTCCTGAGGCTGCATTTATTGTAGCTGGGGATTTTAACAAAGCAAATTTGAAGAAAAGGCTACCAAAATGTTATCAACATATGTTATCATACACTCGACTATTGTCAACATACGCTCGACTATTGTTATTCGACCTTCCGGAATCCATATAAGGCCTTCGGCTGCCCTCCCTTCGGCAAATCCGACCACGATTCCATCTTGCTCCTTCGTTCCTATAGGAAGCAGCTGTAAAAAGGTCTATCTAACACTAGTCTGACCAATCGGAATCCACGCTTCAAGATTGTTTTGATCACGTGGACTGGGATATATTTCGTATAGCTTCAGAAAACAATATCAACACATATACCGATACAGTGTCTGAGTTTATCAAGAAGTGCATGGGAGATGTTGTTCCCACTGTGACTATTGAAACCTACCCCAACCAGTAATTGTGGATAGATGGGAGCATTGCGCAAAACTGACAGCGCGAACCAATGCATTTAACCAGGGCAATCAGTCCGGGAATAGCAATCAAACAAGCAAAACATCAATAAAGGGACAAGGTAGAGTCTCAGTTCAACGGCTCAGACACGAGACGTATGTACAGGTGGTATACAGGTGGTATATACAGGTGGTACCGGTACAGAGTCAATGTGCAGGGGCACCGGTTAGTGATTTACTAATTTAGGTAATATGTACATGTAGGTGTCACGTTCGGGTGTGTAGAGAGACCAAGGCGCAGCGTAACGATAGTTCGACATATTTATTTAATGAACTAGCGAACTATACAAAATAACAAATGATAATAATAAAGATCACACACGTAGCACGACACGAGACAATATACAACAATGAACCACGCCAACGGAGTGGAACACAGACATATAAGTAAGATCCCTAATTAGAGGTAATGCATAGCAGCTGCCTCTAATTAGGGATCCCACACACACACACAACACCAGACAGAAATAGAAATGATAGATCTGCCAGACTCTGACCATAGAAATATAGAGAAGCAAAGCTTCTCTATGGCCAGAGCCTGACAGTACCCCCCCCCCCCCCAAAGGCGCGGACTCCCGGCCGCAAGAAAAATAAACACAAAAACATGAGGGAAGGGTCAGGGAGGGAAAAACATCAAACATAACCCATCGCCGGTGGCGGTTCCGGCCCCGGCGAAGTGGATGTCTTCCTCCTCATTTCTACTTGGCCCGGACTGGGCACTGGTGTGGTAGGCGACTCAGGCCATTTAAAGGGGCAACCCACCGGTCCTGGAAATGACCATGGTGGGGCAAAAGGCTCAGGCCATGGAGCGGGGCAAATAACCGGGCCAGGACTGGGCACCGGTGTGGCAGGCGACTCCGGCCATATAAAGGGGCAACCCACCGGTCCTGGTAACAACAATGGTGGGGAAAAAAGTTCAGGCCATGGAGCGGGGCAAATAACCGGGCCAGGACTGAGCACCGGTGTGGCAGGCGACTCCGGCCATATAATTATCACGGGAGGCTCCGGGCTGTCGAGCTTCACGGGAGACTCCGGGCTGTCGAGCGTCACGGGAGGCTCCGGGCTGTCGAGCGTCACGGGAGGCTCCGGGATGTCGAGCGTCACGGGAGGCTCTGGGCTGTCGAGCGTCACGGGAGGCTCCGGGCTGTCGAGCGTCACGGGAGGCTCCGGGCTGTCGAGCGTCACGGGAGGCTCCGGGCTGTCGAGCGTCACGGGAGGCTCCGGGCTGTCGAGCGTCACGGGAGGCTCCGGGCTGTCGAGCGTCACGGGAGGCTCCGGGCTGTCGAGCGTCACGGGAGGCTCCGGGCTGTCGAGCGTCACGGGAGGCTCCGGGTTGTCGACCATCACGGGAGGCTCCGGGCTGTCGACCATCACAGGAGTCTCCGGGCTGTCGACTATCACGGGAGTCTCCGGGCTGATGAGGCGCACCGACGGTCTGGTGCGTGTAGCCGGCACTGGAGGTACCTGGCTGGGCACACGCACTGGAGGTCGAGTGCGGGGAGTCGGCACGGGACGTACCAGACTGGAGAGGCGCACTGGAGGCTTGGTGCGTGGAGCCGGTACTGGAGGAACCTGGCTGGGCACACGCACTGGAGGTCGAGTGCGGGGAGTCGGCACGGGACGTACCGGACTGGAGAAGCGCACTGGAGGCCTGGTGCGTGGAGCCGGCACTGGAGGAACCTGGCTGGGCACACACACTGGAGGTCGAGTGCGGGGAGTCGGCACGGGACGTACCGGACTAGAGACGCGCACTGGAAGCCTGATGCGTGGAGTCGGCACATGTGGCACAGGACTAATAACACGCACCTCAGGGCTAGTGCGGGGAACAGGCACAGGACGTACCTGACTGGAGACGCGCACTGGAAGCCTGATGCGTGGAGTCGGCACATGTGGCACAGGACTAATAACACGCACCTCAGGGCTAGTGCGGGGAACAGGCACAGGACGTACCTGACTGGAGACGCGCACTGGTAGCCTGGTGCGTGGAGTCGGCTCATGTGGCACAGGACTAATAACACGCACCTCAGGGCTAGTGCGGGGAACAGGCACAGGACGTACCTGACTGGAGACGCGCACTGGAAGCCTGGTGCGTGGAGTCGGCACATGTGGTACAGGACTAATAACACGCACCTCAGGGCTAGTGCGAGGAGCAGGCACATGACGTACCGTACTGGAGAGGCGCACTGGAGGCCTGGTGCATGGAGTCGGCACTGATGGCACCGGACTGGTGACACGCACCTCAGGGCGAGTGCGAGGAACAGGCACATGACGTACCGGACTGGAGAGGTGCACTGGAGTGTAGCAGACGGCCGGACCCAGACTGGGCACCGGTGGAGCGGACTGCTCTGGCACTGGAGTAGAGCAGACGGCCGGACCCCGACTGGGCACCGGTAAAGCGGACTGCTCTTTCACGGGATTGGAGTAGGCGACTGGACACGGATAATTCCACTCCGACATTTCCTGTTCAACCTCCTCCGCTATCTCCCACATCTCCTCCAAAACGTCTCCAAAATGTCTCTCCAAATACTCCTCTTCTTCTGCACTTTGTGCCCCCCATTTATATTTAGGGCACAGTGTATCCCACATGGAGAGTGGTACTGGCGCGTCCTCCTCCTTGCCAGACCATCCCCATAGCCCCCCCCCGAAATTTTCCTGGGGTTGACTACGGGCTCCATTTCCTCTATAACGCCGCTGTCTTCCTCTCTTCCTCTCCGTTTCTCCAGATTTTCGCTGCTTGGTCGGGTGGTGGTTCATTCTGTCACGTTCGGGTGTGTAGAGAGACCAAGGCGCAGCGTAACGATAGTTCGACATATTTATTTAATGAACTAGCGAACTATACAAAATAACAAATGATAATAATAAAGATCACACACGTAGCACGACACGAGACAATATACAACAATGAACCACGCCAACGGAGTGGAACACAGACATATAAGTAAGATCCCTAATTAGAGGTAATGCATAGCAGCTGCCTCTAATTAGGGATCCCACACACACACACAACACCAGACAGAAATAGAAATGATAGATCTGCCAGACTCTGACCATAGAAATATAGAGAAGCAAAGCTTCTCTATGGCCAGAGCCTGACAGTAGGAGTAATATGTACATGTAGGAGTAATATGTACATGTATGTGTAGTATGTACATGTAGGAGTAATATGTACATGTAGGTGTAATATGTACATGTAGGAGTAATATGTACATGTAGGTGTAATATGTACATGTAGGTGTAATATGTACATGTAGGAGTAATATGTACATGTAGGAGTAATATGTACATGTATGTGTAGTATGTACATGTAGGAGTAATATGTACATGTAGGTGTAATATGTACATGTAGGAGTAATATGTACATGTAGGTGTAATATGTACATGTATGTGTAATATGTACATGTAGGAGTAATATGTACATGTAGGAGTAATATGTACATGTATGTGTAGTATGTACATGTAGGAGTAATATGTACATGTAGGTGTAATATGTACATGTAGGAGTAATATGTACATGTAGGTGTAATATGTACATGTAGGAGTAATATGTACATGTAGGTGTAATATGTACATGTAGGAGTAATATGTACATGTAGGTGTAATATGTACATGTAGGTGTAATATGTACATGTAGGAGTAATATGTACATGTAGGAGTAATATGTACATGTAGGTGTAATATGTACATGTAGGTGTAGTATGTACATGTATGTGTAGTATGTACATGTAGGTGTAATATGTACATGTAGGTGTAATATGTACATGTAGGTGTAATATGTACATGTATGTGTAGTAATCTCAATTGTCAGTAGAAACCACATTTGTTTAAGAAAAGTCAGCCATATCAGCTATGTTTTTTTTAAAGGCAGTAAATGAGGCTGAATGAACTGTTTGGCTGCCAGACAAGGCTCCGTTGATAACCAGATGTTGCAGTGGTAAGGTGTTGGGACTGCTGTTGGGACTGCTGTTGGGACAGCTTTATGTCGGCCCTAACAGTTTGTGGGCACCGTTTGTCACCGTTATGGTGCGATTCATGTATTGTTTAGTGTTTTAGCGTTTTCTTGTTTTTTTTGCCCCACCAAGATTTACATGCTATAATCGGCACTGACAAAACCCCATAATAACAAAGTAAAAACAATAATGTTTACTTAAGTATTCAGACCCTTCACTCAGTACTTTGTTAATTAACGTTTTGCAGCGATTACAGCCTCAAGTCTTCTTGGGTATGATGCTAAAAGCTTGGCAAGCCTGTATTTGGGAAGTTTCTCCCATTCTTCTCTGCAGATCCTCTCAAGCTCTGTCAGGTTGGATGGGGATTGTCGCTGCACAAGTGATCGAGTTCAACTCAGGTAGCTGGCTGGGCAACACAAGAACATTCAGAGACTTGTCCCGAAGCCACTCCTGCATTGTCTTGGCTGTGTGGTTAGGGTTGTTGTCCTCTTGGAATGTGAACCATCGCCTCAGACTGAGGTCCTGAGAGCTCTGGAGCAGGTTTTCATCAAGGATCTCTTTGTACTTTGCTCCGTTCATCTTTCCCTTGATCCTGACTAGTCTCCCGGTCCCTGGCGCTGAAAAACATCCCCACAGCATGATGCTGCCACCACCATGCTTCACTGTAGGGATGGTGCCAGGTTTCCTCAAGATGTGACGCTTGCCATTCAGGCCAAAGAGTTCAATCTTGGTTTCATCAGACCATAGAATCTTGTTTC